>CAJPDP010568405.1:0-10056 GCA_905336975.1 Bombina variegata variegata
TGCTCCTGCAAATGGATAACATTCTGGCAAAACTGCTGCCATATAGCGTTCCAGAAATGGGCTGGCTCCTAAGCTTACTTCCCTTCTTTTCAACAAAAGAAACCAAAATTACAAAGAAAAGAAAATCGATACTAGAAGTAAATAGAAAGTTGTTTAAAATCACATGCTCTATCCGAATCATGAAAGAAAATGTTTGGCTTTCATATCCCTTTAAAATAATCCTCTGATAGAAGTACATGCATTATTAAATCTTATGCTTAAAAATAACCGGTTGAACCGGCTATTTATTTTTTATACTTTGCTTGCCGATATGTATGGAGGGCTCGTCAGTAATTAGGCAAATACAAAGCGATCATGTGGTTGGACTTTGTCCAATCGTATCCTGTTATTATGTGATTGGTTGTCAATGAGGGTGTGTGGCGATCCGTCACCCTGATTGGTACTTCACTTGTGATTAAAGAAGGGAGGCGAGTCCGACTCAGGTTCGCCTTTGACAAAGCCATTTGGGCAAAATGCGCATCAGTCGTGTTACCCGAGTTCCTCTGTCTGGCATATTGCTCTTTCTAATGGTTGGACTGATAGCTACATGACCCAGGACTTCCACTCGTGTAACGCTTACATTTATTAGATATATTGTGGTGAGGACGAAGTCCTCTATTTGCCTGTAGCGTTTTCACTTGTGGGATATTCCTTAAGCACTTGCTTGGTCAGTTTTGTATTAACCTATTAGTTACCTGCTTTTATTGTAGCTCCCTCCAGACTTTGGGACTCCTTAGCTATTTAGCTTTTTAACCTAAATTTTATTGTGTGTTTGTTACACCCTTCATTTTTATTTCGTTCTATTTATTAAAGGTTACGTTTTAATATATACTGGAGAGGACTCTCCCTCCTGATTTCCTGTTCTGAGTGCTCTGTATGTGCCCCTTTTGTCTGTTTGCTTGTTACTAAAAATAATATTACAATTCTAGCCTCTTGGCAAACAAATATTTTAAATTCTTAAAAAAATAAAAACAGTTATTAATTAATTAAAGTGAATGTAAATTTTCACGAATGAGTGCCCGGTTTTTAAAAATACTTTTAAAAACAGGGGCACTTTCATTCATGAAAGTTTACATTGCACCGGTTTTGTTAAAATACTTACCTTTTCTTCTTGCAAGCTAGAGCAGCGATTCCCCCACCCGCTGCTCTCTCTTCTTACGTCAGCAATGACGAATCCGTCTTCCTCCAATCACGGCTTCCCCCCCAGAGCAAACATTGCCTGAGGCCACGCCGTGATTGGAGGAAGCCAGATTCTTCATTGCTGACTTATGAAGAGACGAGCGGCGGGCGGGGAAATCACTGCTCTGGCTTGCAAGAAGAAAAGGTAAGTATTTTAACAAAACCGGTGAAATGTCAACTTTCATGAATAAAAGTGCCCCTGTTTTTTAATATTATTTTTAAAATCCGGACACTCATTCATGAAAGTTTACATTCACTTTAAACCCATAGCTAGATATTAAGTATAAACAAAAAATATATATTTAAGCTATATTACTACAAATAACCCCTATTAGAGGAAATATAGAGAAGTACCAGATTTCCTGGCCAATAAAGGCTTCAAGATGTTCCAAACTGATTTTCCTCCTGTCCTTTTGGGATCTCCAAGGACAAGAGTTACTGGTGGTTTTGAGAGGACACCAAAGGACCATTATTAGCCATGAAAGCTGATGAGAAAAGTGGTTGAGTAGTACTGAGTGAAATGGAAGAGGAATTGAGAGTGACCACAGTACAAACTAAGTATTAAAAGCCAATGAAAACAGAGTTAAATACAAAGTAAAGGAAGAGCAAGGTAGGATTACTGTGCAGGGCTGCATGAAGGAAATGCACTGATAATGTGCTGCCACTACTGTCTAGACCCAACCATTAAACTGTATCCTAAAGGAAAAAGATATATATAGTGACTTGGGCGCTTTTATATTATTTAAGACAACTATATTCTCCCTGCGTGATGCCTGGAACCCATTATTAGAGCTGACCCTGTTTGTGAGATATTTACATTCTCTCTTCCTCTCATTTTCAGCTCTATACCTTCCCAGAGTTCTTACAGGCTGTTACTCACATCACTGGTGGTGAAAGCACCTCGTCTTGATTTTGCCGTTCTTCTTGTCGCAGTTTCAGTATTTCACTGTAATTCAAGGAGAAGATTTTTGTGCGAAAAGTCTCCAGAGACGCATAAGAGTGAGCAAGAGTACGAGAGATCTGCTCCTTCACTACATTAATGACCTGAGCGGGTGAGATCATATGTTTATAAATCATCAGCAGTTCAAGACCATTTTACAGACAACAACTAGGTAAAGTCACATGGGCAATCTATAAATATCAGTAGGATACAAAATGCAAATTGAAGTGAAGCTTTCTTTACTAGGGCATCTTGTAGCATCATTTTAGGTAGGAACAATTTCCTGTAAACTTACAACAAACTTAGGCAACCTTCATCCATTTCACTATTTTAGCCATTTTAGTCATATTTAATTTTGTATAAAGAACTAGACTGATAGATGGGAGCCAATAAAAAATTAATCTCTTGAGATTTTAGTGTTCACTTTGATTAATAAAGTTTTATTACAAGAATAAATTCCGATCCAATAGTAGAGCCAGGCAAAGTATTCCACTTACTATTTTGCAGAGATTTATTAAATGCCATTAAAAACCGTTATCACTGGGTTTTTATTTTGTACTTTGCATTGGAGGAATTCAACCACTGTATTGCTAACCATCACAAAACACCTTCTGAGCAGCTTTTCTCTTAGTTTTATCTAATTCAGCAGTCTTGATCATTTGACCAAAGTTTTTTGGACACTGGATATGCTCGGTACATCCTATGCAATTACTTTTACTAAAACCATGTTTTTGCTGACACATCTTGAAAAAAACATTTATTCAATACTGAACCACACTCATGTCTCCAACCAACTAATAACCAGAGAGGCCTAAGAAAATGCAAATTTGTGTCAGCAAAAAGACAGTATATTGGGTTAAAGGGACAGTCTATTCAAAATTAAACTTTCATGATGAAATTTGCTTTGCTCTCTTGGTATTCTTTGTGGAAAGCTAAACCTAGGTAGGCTCATTTGCTTATTTATAAGCCCTTGAAGACCGCCTCTTATCTCAGTGTATTTTGACAGTTTTTCACAGTTAGACACTGCTAGTTCATGTATGTCATATAGATAAAAGTGTGCTCACTCCTGTGGAGTTATTTAAGAGTCAGCACTGATTGGCTAAACTGTATGTCTGTCAAAATAATTGAGATAAGGGGGCAGTCTGCAGAGGCTTAGATACCAGGTAATCACACAGGTAAAACGTGTGTTAATATAACTGTGTTGATTATGCAAAACTGGGAAATAGATAATAAAGGGATTATCTTTTTAAACAATAAAAATTCTAGAGTAGACTGTCCATTCGTTTAATGAGAAAAATACATAAACTTATATGTTTGTTGGTTGTTTTGTGACTTTACAAAGATAAGTATACAGTAGCTTGACCAAGTCAGGCAACGGGTCGGGATCAATCAGGGAGCGGCAGTACAAAAGACAGTCCAAATGGCAAACTCCAAAACTAGTCAAAGTTCAACAATAGGGAAATCATCAGTAAACAAGCACAGGAACAAAGGCCACGGCAATGAGTATAAACAACTTCAATGCCAGATCACTAAGCTAGGGTCTAGTCTTTTAAAGGGGACTAATTACATATAAGACATACTTGATCATGTGTGTACAGGCAGCATGAACCTCAGAAAGGTTGTATATCCACAATAGATCCTTCAGCCACTAAGACCCCCAAATGGCCCACAGATAGAACACTGGTCTGTAAGCCAGGAGACATGTTTTATTTCCCAAGTAACAGGTTAGGTTTCACCTTATGTCATGGTCATGTGGGATTACACTCCAGACCACTAGGTGGAGGCAAAAATACCCTAATATACCAGAGCTTTAATCTCTCCCATGATGTGCTAAAGAAGTGTTGAAAAGCAGAGTTTCAAACTGAAAATTATGGTCTTTAACTGATACATTCTGTGTGACTCTGTGATGGGAATATGGAATAAGGCATTGTCACGGATACCAGGCTGCCAAGGCTACCCCCTCCCCCCACTACCTGGCTCAGTCCTTTTTAAACCAGTTTTGACCTTTTCAAGGCTTATGGGATCTCTTAAACTCTTCCTGTCTCTTGTTTTGCTGTTTGTTCCTCCTCATGGAAGAGCTGGTAGCTTACCGCCTAATAACTTGCCAGCCGGCCGGGCTCCTGGAACTACTGGCTGTCCGGTTTACCCCGGACACCCGCTGACCTTTACTCCAGGTCGCTCCAGCGGCCCTTTGCCCCAGAGCTTCGCTCTTTTGGGGATTAATACCCCCTAGGGAGGGCAAGAGATGGGGGGGAATGCCAGAAGGGAGCTCCCTTGGGAACTTGGGGTTCCAAACCCACCAGCTACCCCTACTCCACTTGTGCTTACCCGGGGTACCTTTGATCCACTGCCGCTCCGGCCCCCAGCAACGGATCATGACGCTTTTTGGACTTGAACCCCTTGGGGCCCAGAGCTCTCCGTTGGTAACTGGGAATAGCTGCTGCTCCCTCAGAATCACCCCGAAACCACCACCTCTGTGTTGCGGAGACTGTATGGAACTATGGATGCTATGGGGCGCCGGCCTGTCTGGTGGGGCGGGATTGGCGGGAGATCTGGGGATCAGATAAGATCCTTATCATGATGAGTTGGATGTATGTAAGTGTGTGTGTTTCACAATAAAGTCTGTTCATGTTTTACCTGAATACTGGTTTTGTCTGGTTATTTGGGTGGGCTCTAGCTATAATCACTTCTCTCCACTCTATAGCTACAAGTACCAGGTATAGGAAGACCCCCCTTGGCGGAGCTACCCAGTTGGGGTAGCCGGTGTCTATCACAGGAGCTCCCTTGGGAACTTGGGATTTTGGACCCCCCCTACAACCCCTACTTCCCCTGGCTTACCCAGTGTACCTTTGACATGCTACCGCTACGGCCCCAGCAATGGATCATGTCGCTTTTTGGACTGGGAAACCTTGGGTTCCTGAGCTCTCCATTGGTGCTTGGGAATAGCCGCTGCTCCCTCGGAATCACCCCAAAACCATCACCTCTGTATTACGGGGACATTATGGGACTGTGGGTCCTATGGGGCACCAGTCTGCCTGGAGGGGTGGGAATAGTGGGAGATGTGGGGGTCAGATAAGACCCTTATCATGATGAGCTGTGTGTATATAAGCAGTTTGTGTTTCACAATAAAGTCTGTTCATGTTTCGCCTGGATACTGGTTTTGTCTGGCTATTTGGGGGGTTCTAGCTATAATCACTTCTCTCCGCTCTATAGCTACAAGTTACAGGTATAGGAAGGACCCCCTTGGTGGAGCTACCCAGTCGGGGTAGCCGGTGTCCGTCACAACTGGTTGGCAGCGGTGGGATGTTTCCTTCTACCTGGGAGATCCAAACCACCAACTAAGTCCTCTTTGGATGGAGTAGCAGTACTCAGAGCTCAGAAAGTGTACTCTCAAAGACTTGCTGGAAGCCCATAGGCAAGTGGCCGGCAACAAGTCAAAGGCAGCGATCATCGCCAAGCTAATGGAAGGTGATCGAGCTAGCGAAAAGGCTAGTGAGCCCGGCAGCAGCCGAGGCAGCGACCGGCCAAGTGAGGCATCCACAGGGGGGACAGAGATGTCTGAGATCCAGTGGGAAGTACGATGGCAACTGGCCCTCTACGAGACCACACCAACACAGGAAATTATCACTCAGATAATTACCGACGCCACCCGCCACATGATGTTGGATGTCCAGAAGTCACTGGGAGGAGCTGTGATGGTCACTCTGGGACTTCCTCCTCCTCCAAAGAAGCTACCTCATGAGGCTTTCTGTGTCTTTAAAAACAGAGATGAGAAGATAGACAGATACCTCCAAGTGTTTGAGACACAATGTGAACTACAGTGCATTGCCAGTGCCGACCGAGTCACCTTCCTGATTGGGAAATTATCAGGGAGAGCCTTCGATGACTCTGACTTCAAAGCTATCCCCTCAGAGGACAAGAGGAACTATGATCGGGTGAAGGAACGCATTTTAACTTGATATGCTTGCTAAGGAAGCAAGAGGGGCAGCCTTTCACGGAGTGGGTGCACTAGTTCACCCACTCTCTGGACTACTTTTTCGCAGGCTGCTAAGTAACCACCCTGGCCAAAGCCTCCCAGCTTATCCTTCTCGAACACTTCCTTGACCACTCCCCGAGGTATGAGAATGGGTCAGGGATAGGAAGCCCGAGACAGTTGGGCAAGCAGCCATCCTGACCGACCAATTCCTGGATGCTCGGTGTCAGGTAGGGCCGGAGCCTCCCTCGGTGGGTCACTCCACTGCAGCTCTGGCTTGCCCACCGGTTGCTCCCCGGTACCCCAAACCCAGCAGGCTACCCCCCACTACTCTGGGCCCAGTCCACCCTATGGATCAGATGTTACAAGTGCAACCAAGTGGGCCATGTTTGGTCCAACTGCCTGAGCAACCCGCCCCTGGATCAATGGACAAGTACACCCGCTGGGGGCCCCAGGGCTTCCGCTTACTGCTTAGAGGTGGAGGGCCCCGCTGACCATGCTGCCTAGGCAGAGGAAGAGTTTGGGGTCCTACATGAGGTGGACCCCGTGCAAGCAACAACAGGTGACAACCACCTGCACCACCGCCAGGTCATCTGGATCAACGGCTGGCCGGCACAGGGACTGCGGGACAGTGGAACAACTGCTACCCTTGTCCAGTCACACATGGTCAACAATTCGGACCAGACAGGGAAGTTCCTTACAGTTCGTGTGGCTGGGGGTAAGGTGCTCCAGATCCCTACAACACAAGTGCACCTGGATTGGGGTGCCGGCTCCTGTGCTGTGGAAGTAGGGTTCCTGGCTCATCTACCCGCAGGGGTCTTGCTGGAAAATGATTTGGGGCACCTGACCTCCTCTTTTGTATTGCATGGCCCCACTGATGCTTCCCTAGTTACCACCCGGTAGCAAGATGGATGTCAGGCCACCACACACGATCTGGGGACCCAGGTAAGCCACTACTCCCTGACTCCTACCCCAACAGCTGACCCGACTTCCTGGGCGTCCCCCACTGACTTCGCCCAGGAGACATTGAGGAACCTGACCGTAGCTCCCTACCATGCCCAGGCAGGGACTGACCCAGGGGGGTTAGGAGGGGACCATTTTGAGTGGGACAGAGAGCTCCTATACAGGGTTACAAAGGGGGGGGGGGCAGACAGATGCCCAAGCGCCAGCTGGTGGTACCGCATAAGTATCGGTACGACCTGCTGCGCATTGGGCACCACATTCCCCATTCTCCATTGTGGGGTACGTCCTGGAGTTCAGGGACTGACTGAAGGACCTCGCCACTAGAGTACAAGAGAACCTTGAGCTCACACAAGGTAGGCAGAAGTGGTGGTATGACAGGAATGCTCGTAACCGCACCTTATAGGTAGGGCAGAAAGTCCTGGCTCTGAAGCCTGTCAAGACCGACAAGCTACAGGCTTCCTTGCCGGGACCCTATTGAGTGGTAGAGCAACTCTGTGATACGACCTAGCTGGTAGCCAAATGTTCAGTTAAATGGGTCCGCCGGGCATTTTATGTGAACATGCTAAAGGCCTACCAGAAGAGGCCGGAGGAAGTAGCCGCCATATGCGCTACAGCCATGGAGAACTCAGAGAGTCTCCCCTTGCCGGAGCAGAATAGGGCACCCACAGGCGTAGGGGACATAAAGCTAGATGAGAGGCTAGGGACTGTGCAGAGGGAGCAAGTCAGACGAGACATGTTCTCCACGCACTGACCCTGGGTACACCACGGTAGCGCTGCACCAAATGGAGACCCCGGGACAGGCACTCCTGCATATCGGTCCCTGAGTCAGTTAGGAAAAATATGTGCAGCGAGCTACCATTCTGGACCGCATCAAGGCTGCAGGTCTGACGCTCAAGCCAGACAAGTGTATGTCTGCGGGAAGCAACGGCCAGAGCCGGCCAAGATTGAGGCAGTTGCGAACTGGCCAACCCAAGACCAAAAACCAGGTCTTAGCTTTCTTAGGGACAGCAGGGTACTACCACAGGGTACTACAGCAAATTTTTCTCAACTATAGTGCCCTGGCCAAACCCCTGACTGACCTGACCAGAAAACAGTTACCTCGACAAGTCCTGTGCTCCCTCGAGTGTGACAGCTCTAACTTCTGCCCCTATCCTAACCCAACCAAACATTTTTGTTTCCATACAGATGCCTCTATGTTCAGGTTGGGAGCAGTGCTAAGCCAGGTGGATGAGGAGGGCCAGGAACACCCCATAGCCTATATCAGCAGGAAGCTATTGCCCAGAGAAGTGGGTTATGCAGCAGTGGAGAAAGAATGCCTGGCCCTGGTGTGGGCCCTTAAAAAACTACAACCGTACCTATATGGAAGGGCCTTCATATCCTTTTCCTGGACTGTGAGGTATGTAATTGGGGTTTGAGACAATTCGAATATCTATACTTGTTTCAAGACTGAAAAAAATTGTCCTCTCTTTTTAAAAGAAGAAGAACAAAAGAGCAGGGTACATCTCCTGGGGGAGGAATCAGGATAGAGGGGAGAGGGTAGGTAGGGTAGATACATGTGTCAAGGAGTAACCAAGAAGGCCCCTTGCCATTTTGGAGGAAACAGTTTTTTCCTGTTTCTGGCTATCATTAATTTGGTCGAGATCAAGATGTAAATCAATAGGGCCTGCTTATGTTTGGGCAAAGTAGTGATGTCAAGATGTAAGAGGGCTGTAACTGCTTGGGTTGGGGAGGGTAGATCAAGATCAGTACACAGTTTTTTGGTTTTAGCCCAAAACGGTCTCAAGTGTGGACACGTCCACCAAACATGGAGGGGGCTCCCAATTTCACCACAATTTCTCCAGCATAATGGGGAATGGGAAGGATACATGTTTTGCAGCTTAGCTGGAATTCGGTGCCACCTAGTTAACAGTTTGTAGAACAGTTCATACATTGTGATACAATGAAGGGAGTTTTTAGTTGTCTGAATTGCTTGGGTCCATTGTTTAGGGGTGTACTCTCGTCTCCATTCTGCCTCCCATGCGAGCACATGAGTGGTTTTCAGAATTAGTGCATCATGTATTAGGCACCTGTAGTGGGTCGACAGTGGCTTAAACAGTTGCAATCCAGATATCCACCTGGACTCCCATAAGTTGGGCTCCTGAGGTTTTCTCCCAGGAAGCCCCAGGCCTTCATCAAGGACTCATTCTAAGTAAATCAAATGACAATTTGGGAGGGATCTCAATTTGACATTATTACTATGATGATCACTTTATAGCTATAAAGATATGAAACCGCTTATTTGAATCATTGGCCCCTACTCTTCCAAATGAGGGGTTTTGTACTATCTATCTATGGTGAAAGGGCAATAAAAACCTCTTAAAAATTTCCAGAAACCCCAAAATAAATACAATGCTGTAAGGTATTTGTCATTGTTATGACAATCAAATGACAGCATGACAAACAGGACCACTCATTTGAAAGAGCAGAATTGCTGTTTTCAAATATGGGGTCACAAGTTTGTCTATGTATTAAGAGAAAAATTAGGGCATAACCTGCTTAATGTAGTTCCATATGCATATAGTTCAGGTGATCGCTGATGCATTGGTCATCAGCTGTTAGCCACTTAGGCATGTGACCCTTTCTTTGAAAGAGGGGCCACTCTTTTTTCAAAAAAGTGATCACTTGTTTAGGCATTTTCATGTTTATTTATTTTGTTTGTATTAGTATGACACAAAAAAGTGGAGAAGAAAAAAGCCAAATCTAACACATTCTACGCAAAACTCCAAAAATGGACTGGACAAAATTATTAGCACCTTCTCAAAATTGTAATAAATAATTGTATTCCAAGATTGTGATGCTCCTGTAATTTGTAATTAAACTCCCCTGTATCAATTAACAGGTGCTGACAATAAAGAAATCACACCGGCAACTAGTTAAAATGGTGAAAAATATACTAAACCTTTCTGTTTTGTGTCTCTGTGTG
>CAJPDP010569349.1:0-10133 GCA_905336975.1 Bombina variegata variegata
ACATAATACACTTTGCGGGTACACTTCTGAAA
Organism: Bombina variegata variegata; assembly: GCA_905336975.1. Lineage (NCBI taxonomy): Eukaryota > Metazoa > Chordata > Amphibia > Anura > Bombinatoridae > Bombina > Bombina variegata. The sequence goes on from CAJPDP010569349.1 coordinate 33, forward strand.
TAATAATACTAATAAGGATAATATTCACAACATGTATATATATATATCAGAAGAGACAAAAATGTAAAAATGTTCAAATTTGGTAAAAATATGCAAAGAGGACCATAAAGCTGCATCACAAATTTGTACAATTAAAGCATCATTCCTTTAAGCCCAAGAGGTGGCAGTTGCTGTAGTAAAATGAGCAGTAGTTTGCTTTGGGGGAGGTTTCCCTGCTACCAGGTATGCTTTTCAAATCAAAGCTTTAAGCCATGCTGAAGTAATTGCTGTAGCATTCTGTCCCTTGTGGGGACCAGAGAAATTAATAAACAAAGAAGAAGAATTCTAAATTATTTTGTGATCTGAAGATAAGATTTAAAGGCCCTTACCACATCCAAGTTGTGAAGCAACCTCTCTTGAAGGTAGACAGAGAGATGGAACTACAATTTTTTGATTAATGTTATCCGAAGATACCACTTTAGGAAGGAAAAAAATGTTGCTTTTCAAAACCGCCTTGTCCTGGTGAAAAACCATGTAAGGGGAACCACAGAATTGGGCAAAAAGTTCTGAGACTCATCTGGCTGATGAAATGACCAAGAGAAAAAATAGCAGTTGAATCTCAAGACCATGTATAGGTTCAAAAGGTGGAGTCTGAAGAACCAGGCTAAGTTTCTATGGAGGAGAAGCTGGTCTGCTTATCCTTACCAAAGCCTTGAAAAAGGCTTGAATGTAAGGGTGTTTTGATTTCTTTTTATGATATAAGACAAACACATTTGACCTTTAACTGTTCAACATTAATGATTACTCTCACACCAGAAAAGAAAAGTTTTCATTCCTTGTGATATAATGCGCCTGGTAACAGGTTTACCGGCTTGAATCAAAGTGTCTATCATCTGATCAGAGAAACCCCTTTGAGACAAAATTAGGCGCTCAATCATTATGCCTTCAAAATTAGGGATTTGGAGTCTTGATAAAAGAAGGAACCTTTGAGGGAGAAGGATGGGTTGAGGATATTTGTACCAAGTCCTGCAGGCCATGTTGTAGCAATTAGTATTACAGAGGCCCAATCTTGTTTTATCCTGGATATTAACCTGGATAGAAACACAAAAGGAGGAAAGATGTAAATCAGATAAACAACCAGGAAACTGCTAAAGCATCTATTGATTTTTTGTAGCTGACTTAAATAATTTTTAATTTTTCTTTACAGATTGTGTGTAGTTGGAGGATCCTCAACCTCCAAGGCTATTAGAATGTCTCACAAGAGAGCTTGTATTTGCTCCAACCTGAAATAATGGACATTTCTTCTGCTACTTCATCTGCACCAGGGGAGGTGATGGACTTCTGAATAATCTTCCCCAGAAGAGGAGGATTCTTATTCCATTATACTCTTGGATTGTGCAGGGTACCTAGATGGGTTGCTCCTTAGGGATGTCCCTAATAAATGTTGGGCCTTCAAAGGATTCACTTCTGCCCTTTGCATGCATTGCATCTAACTGATGGAGGTATAACAACCATTAGTTTTGAAATTGCAGAGTAGATATATTGATTTAAATTATGCTACAAGTCAGTAAAGCTGTCCTGGGGATAATCCTTGTGCCCAATAAATTCCTGAGAACTCTGCTGCAAATGCAATGCTGTATGACCCTGCCAAGCATTTGACACTGACTAAGCACACAAGTGACATAAATAAGTAGGGGGAAACAGCAACAAATCATTATATAGCGACCATTGTTATGAGGGGTTAAATTACTGGTAGATCACCCTTCCAAGGGGACAGCATTATGTCCAGAAACGTGACCTGCACTAGTTTGCTCTACAATATACAGTATATGGAAAGGGCAGGCAAATATCTATAGGTAGAAAGTAGCACAAAAATACTGTATATGAGGCACAGAGAGGGTTAACCGCCAATGGGAACACAGTTTAAAGGTAAAAGTCCCTAGAAGAGAACCAAAGAAATTGAACTGTCTCTTTAAAAAGGTTAAATTATACATACATTTCACAAAGCTTTGTTAATAAAGGGTGCTCATCTCTCCAAATGACCAGGAGTAAAAGAGCTGCATATCAGCAAAATGGCCACTGGTCAGTGAGGGGAAGGAGAGTGAAGCCACGCTATTTTTGTGCCAAAAATGACCCCCTTGGGTCTTAAAAACCAAAAAATGCCCAAAAGTGCATAACACTGTATGTAATGTTAAATGGGGTGTTTGACTATTTTCCCAGACTATGCGAAACATGTGTACATGATCATGCTAATAACCTACGGGCTATAAAGGTGCATTAGACTTACCTGTCAGCACCTTTGTTTACCGTGCTCACCTTAGCTGCAGAACACTGCTTCCAGTAGAAGGGCCCATCCTAGACAGTGCAAGCACAATACCAAGGATCTGTAAGGTTATAAAAAGTAACAACACACTGTAGACCATGGAATTGGCAGACATGCTCACCTAGCATGCTGGTGGCATCTGCCTGGTATTTTCACTGCCTGGCTGAACTCCTGTCTACACCTCTGCCTTCTGTAGGTTATCTGAGGAGGAAATGGGTCTCAAAACAGTTAGAGAACCCCTGTCAAATGACGTAAAGATTAGCACTGCAAGATTCGTTAGGTCTTCAGGCACACTAATCTGTTGAGTGCAAATTTTGTTTGCACTTGAGCACAACGATTTTCGTTCAACTTGTAATATGAGCACTAATTAGCACGGTCGCAATATTGCTTATCACGCCCTGCACTAAGAAATTATGTTTAGTACCAAAGGAGACTTTTCCCATGCCTCCTGAAAAAGGCTCAATTTGCCCCCACCAGAGCTTTATCTGGATTGGGGGCAACACCTTAATGCATATTCGGAGGAAGGGGCAGGAGGAAGATCTTTGAATCTTGGAGTGATGAAAGGAATAAATGCGTTCAGCAGACTTAACCCTGCCCTTAACTTTTTTGTCTTGAGGCAGGAAAGCTCCTTTACCTCCATTGACTGTTGCAGTGATAGCATCTAGTCCAGGTACAACAATTTTTTTCCCTGGAAAGGAAGGGAAAGAAGTTTGCTTTTTGATACCATGTCAGCAGACCATAAGGCTCTTCTAGCTAGAAAAGTCATAGCAGCAATTTTTGGAATGATGCAAGTGTAGGGATGGTAGTCCGTCTAGACAGAGTGGATATAGCACCATTCACCTTTGGAATAGTTTCCCATACCTCAAAATTTTCAGAAGGAAAATGGAGCATATTCTTGAATTTGGCAGAGGGAAAAAAAAGAATCAATTTTTTGTTCTATTCCTTGGTGATTAAGTCAGAAATCGAATCAGGTACAGGTAAGGTAGATGGCTTTTTTTGGAGCTGCCTTAAATAATTTATAATTTTTCATTACAGATTGTGTGTAGTTGGAGGATCCTCAACTTCCAAAGCTATTAGAATTTCTCACAAGAGAGCTTGTATTTGCTCCAATCTGAAATGAATGGATATTTCTTCTGCTACTTCATCAGCATCAGGGGAGGTGATGGACTTCTGAATAATCCCCCTCAGAAGAGGAGGATTTTTATTTCATTGTACTCTTGGATTGTGCAAGGTTCCTAAATGGGTTGCTCCTTAGGGATGTCCCTAATAAATGTAGGGCCTTCAAAGGATTCACTTCTGCCCTTTGCATGTATTGCATCTAACTGACGGAGGTATAACAACCATCAGTTTTGAAATTGCAGAGTGGACAATACCAAGGATCTGTAAGGTTATAAAAAGTAACAACACACTGTAGACCATGGAATTGGCAGACATGCTCACAAAGGATACTGGTGGTATCTGCCTGGTATTTTCACTGCCTGGCTGAACTCCTGTCTACACCTCTGTCTTCTGTAGGTTATCTGAGGAGGAAATGGGTCTCAAAACAGTTAGAGAACCCCCGTCAAATGATATGAAGATCAGCACTTCAAGTTTTGTTAGGTCTTCAGGCACACTAATCTGTTGAGTGCAAATTTTGTTTGCACTTGAGCACAACGATTTTCGTTCAACTTGTAATAGGTGCACCAGTTAGCATGGTCGCAATATTGCTTATCGCATCTTGCACTAAGAATAGTGTGTCACCATTACTCTTGCCCATAATGTTTAAGGTAATATTAAATGACTCCCCCCAAATATATATAATATGGAGCCTTGTGCTACTTTATATTTATAAATCAACCCCCCCATGTATATAATATGGCACTTATTAATCTATACCCTCAAAATGTTACTGATCTATGAACTAAGACAACTTTTCAATACTTTGATTTTAACAAAGTCATATGCTGAATACTAGAGATGTCCATTTGTTTAGTTACAAATGCAAATTTGTAATGAATATCGGATATTAGTTTCTAATACTACTAATACTACTAATTTAAATAATAACAAATATATACTAATCAAATTTGTTCGTATATATTTTTTATCATTTAAATTAGCTTTTAAAGGTTATTACTTAAACATAGAGTATTGGGGAGCTATACTAATATGACATTTTTTCAGAGTCCAGGGCTGCACTAATAGGATGATTACTATAGGTAAGTATATGTCCTACAAGTGACACTGTTAGTTTTTTTAATAAACTTTTTATTGAGGTATTATTTATCATATGTACATGTACATTGTATGGGCAAATTCCATTATACTGTACATAGATATTATACATCAAGGTAGCACACATATTAATGACATGATCATTATTGAGCAATAAGCTCATTCGTTTTTATTTTTGGGACGTTAGAAAGAAAATATATAAGAAAAGAAATATAGAGAAGAAAGTGTGATGATTGTCAATTATGGTGTGAAGCCCATATTGCTTTACTCGACCACATGTTCGTCTGATATATTTGCATAATTGATAGAGATTGATATCTTATGTCATACATAATTTAGTGTATTTATTGTGTATGTAATCTACCCAAATAAAAATTAAGTTGTGAAAGAAATTGTTGCGCATCGTTTTCATATCATGGTAGTTCTCTAATTGTAAGGTCTTAGGTATAGTATCAACCCATAGAGCTATAGTAGGAGATTGATGTTGCTTCCAAAATTGGGCAATTAATGTTTTAGCACTGTTAGATGCAATTTGGAGTAAGGCCAGGTGTGTCGCAGGTATTTTTTGGGAGGTTTATTTAAGAGCCATAGTAGCGGGTCTGGTGATATATTTATTCCCAACAACTTCTCTGTTTAGGTTATTCCAGAAAGGATTGAGTTTAGTGCAAACCCACCACGTGTGGGGGTGTAATACCAGTGATGATGTATCTTAAAATTAATTTCTAAGATCTGGGCTGATGTAGAGGCTTTCATTGTTCTTTTTATAAATTGTATGCATATTCCTAGGAGAGATGTTAGTGTTTAACTCTTTTTCCCACTGTTTTAGATATTGGTGTTCCATGCCTATTGGAACCTGTGGCAACATATTGTATATAATGGATAAGGTATGTCGGATTGGTGATTTTGACATGCACAGTTTTTCAAAATGTGTTGGGGAGCATAACAAATTATTTTTCTGGGAGTTTCAACCTAGGATGCATTTTTCCAGCTTCTGATAGGATAAAAAAGGGAAGATTACTCTTCCTATCTAGTGGGTTTAGTTTAGCTATTTCATGTCCCGGAGGGAATTCTGGGTTACCCAGGAGTGGAGTTAAAGGTGAAGGTTTAGAGGAGAGTAGAGGGTATTTAACTGTCAATCTATCCCACAGAATGTTTCTGCAATTATGTAGTTATCTATTGACTTTGTTGGTCGTTCTGTATCATCCAGCCAACAGATGGTGATAATGGCATATTTGGTGTTCTATCTTGACCCATATCTTTTCCTGGTAATTAGTTCCAGTCTACCACAAACAGCAGAAGTAGAAGAAATATGATCATATTTCTTCTACTTCTGCTGTTTTTTTTACCTTGTTGGTGAGTGGGAACCCGCCTGGAGGCTATGATCAACTCTGTGAAGCTACTTCCTCCCGGACCGGTGTTAGTGGAATGGATTAAAGTAGACCACTATCCCGCATAGTGGGGCCGGTACTGTGAGTAGAAAGCTGTTTTTAGACTTTGTGCCATTTACCTCCTAAGTTCAGGGTGCTGGTCTTTACAAATTATACAAGATGTTATACCTGAATACTCACTGCAACACTGTTGCTAACTGCAATGTATATATTGCATTGAATTGAATAGTACATAAGTTTATGCACAGGGTGTCAGACCGATTATACTAAGCAGCTTAACATTTAATATTTAATACTTTGGAACTTCGCTATAAGTATTGGAACACTTGGTTTACTTTGAAAGGGAAAGGTATACACAGCTGTATTTACTACATAAGCATTTAAGCTGACACTTAGCGTGAAAGTCTTCCCTGTATTCATATGAACTTTTATGATCTGGATGAGAGTGTGTTGCATATATACAGCTGAATGTATTGTATTTACAGTCTACCACTCTTTGTAGAAATATAGCCTGTCTGGGACTCCCATTCCTCCTGATATTTTAGGAAGGCACATTAGTTTTTTGTTAATCCTGGGATGTTTTCTGTCCCATATGTAATCATAAATAATTTTACTGTAGGGAAGTCATATAAGATGTTGGAAGAGGAATTGGGATAGTTTGAAAAATATACAGAAGTCTAGGTAGTATATTTATGATTATAGTCCCAATTCTACCTAACCAACTTAGGCGCTTAGATCTCCAAGAGCTAAGGTCTGCAATTATGTTCTTTTTGAGATTATCATAGTTAAGTGCTATTAAATCTGAATGTTGGCGTGTTAGTGAGATCCCTAAATATTTGATGGACGTAGACTGTCACCTAAATGGGCAGATTTTTTGTCTGAGGTGTAAGTCTGCCATGCTTAAGTTAAGATTCATAATTTCTGACTTCAAAAAGTTAAATAAAAAGTTAGAGATTTTTCTAAAATCGTTACACTCTCTCATTAATTCTGGGATTGATATGATAGGATTAATTAGGGTAAGAAGTATATTGTCTGCAAAAAGAGATAGCTTTTATATATCAGTTTGGAGAGTTATGCCTTTAATAGTGTTATTTTCCCCTATTTTGATGGCTAGTATCTCGATGGTGCAAGCAAATAGAAGGGACGACAGAGGGCACCCCTGTCTAGTGCCATTTTTAATATAGAAGGGTTCTGAGATAGTATCATTTATTAAAATATGTGCGCTTGGGTTATTTTATATGGGGCGAATATCTTTCCTAAAATGCATTCTCCGAAACCAAATCTCTCTAGGGATTGATATAAAAATGTACACAATTAATTAATTAATTATTTCCTCAGTTTGGATTGGCCGGTCCAGTTGTGACACTGTTAGTTTTAATGTTAGTTTTAATGAAAACTAATGTAAATGTTAACAAATATTCAATATAGTGAACAGGGTAGCAAAGGAATATTCAGAAAAACTAATTTTTCAGAATATTTGTTACAAATGATTCGTCCAAACGAACTATTTGCTGGTGCACATGTCTACGTCTTGTTGATCGATTGATTGATTTTAAAGAGGTCGGTGAATTAAACTAAAATCAAGGAATTAATAAAACTGAAAAAACATATATATTTGCAATGCATTATAATCTTTTTAAAATAAAATGGATGGATAACTGATACAGAAATACAAATATAAAGATATTGAGTGTTTCATTGCTGTTATTGAATTTAATGTGCAACCATCCAAGACTAAGATAATTATTTCATGCATATAGATTTGGTGGTCTGATGCTACAAGGTCACAATTTCCTTCTGTTTTTTAATTTCTTTTTTAAAGTCTTCAACTCTACATTTTATGTTTGTATGCTATAAATGCTAGTAGAATTAGCCATTAGCTCTATCCCTTCCATTATTGATGAGGCTTTTTCTGCTTTGCCTTTTTTTTTACTTTGTGTTATTCCTGCCTAATCTCAAACTGTTAATAATCTCCTGTATTTAAAGGTTCATAGCTCCTTTTAATGGTTTTTAGTAAAGGGTTAATGCTGCATCAAGTTTGGACAAATGTAAGCAGATTACTGAAAATACAGACATATCAATCAATAGCCTTTTATGTTAACCCTTTGGCACACACTTGAGTTACTTAATTGATACCATTGAGTCACAATTTTTAAAATGATATAAAGCTTGTGTACAGCAAGCAGCTCTCCCATAATGCACTTGGTGTCACTGACATCATTCAGTTTGGGGCATTTTATTTATTTGGCCCCACCAGAAAAAAAACATGAATGTACTAACTACTATGCCAAAGTTACCAGCTACATAAAGGGTACAGAGCAAATATTTTACAAATCAAGCAAAGCACAAACCTCATGGACATCTTCTGATTTTGATGTGGATTGTTTCCTTAAACGATCAAAGGCCCCAAAACTAGTTTTACGCTAAAAAACAAACAGATAGGAAAACATTAGACACTGAAATTATGCTATTAAACTAGAAAAAGATAAAACAAAAATAAACTAAACAATATTACAGTAATTTATTTGTGATTTATGAAAAATGGTTAAAAAGTTTATAATTTCAGAAGCAAGTATATAGGGTTTATGCCAGAAGTAGAAAGACCTGCTGAAACTATGACCTACGGGTCAGATCCTGACATGTGATTAAGATTTAGTTGTCTTGCAGACCCCAGCCTCTGAATAAGGGGGCCAAATGACTTCAGGTGCCACCCCTCTTCCTCTTATATAGTACCCAGGACTTCTGATCCTTCCTGCCTGGTTGTTGTGTGCAAAAGACATCCATCCAAAGTAAGCTGATAATTGGACGTAGCTGGAATTAAACCATTGGCTTTCAGATATGGTGCCATGCATTGCAGCCCTTGCTGGCATTATCCTCTGGGTGCTATAAAGGACAATTGCTTTACAATGAATTGTTGTCTGTATGTATGTTAAAGGGGCATTTACATACAAAAATAACATGCTTTTTCATTGCAGCTTACAACCTGCAAATGGGGTTAAACACATAAGCAAATTCACACAAGAACTGCAGCTCCTGAGCAGCAGTTACACAACCCCACCAGTCACCAGCTGGGTTTTGTTAGGGAGCTACAATGCATGTAATGTTTGCATTAGACTATCTCTTTAACAGGGCTGCAGTGCTAAAACATGCATCTGGTCTGAGGTTTGAGGTCTGTACATGTAACATTCATTAAGTGGGTTGCTGAGCAATTTATTTGGTCTGAGGTTTGATGTAGGCATGAAGCTAATATTAAAAGACAATTAAAAGTGGAATTACATAATCAATAAATGCATAATAAAAAGACAATGCAAAATCACTTAGGGGCTGATTACCTAAAGGTCTCTGGGCTGGTGAGATTCTATAAGAATGCTCGCCAGTACTTTGATTTCCCTGGTGGATTGATCTAAAGTGACTTTTTATCCTGATAACAGGGTGACTCGCTAAGGGGCATACACTGCATTTTCGTATGGGAAGGAGATGCATACATTACAAAACTGAAAGCTTAAAATCGTAATTTAAAAATCATAATGAACAATTTAACCATTCACAGAAAAATACATAGGAACATGTTTTATTGTTAAAGTACATCAAAAATTGTAACACGCTTGTTCATCAAAAATCGTACTTTATCAAAAATGTAAAATTTGTATGTAAATTACACAGGAATACATCGTATTAAACATGCGCAGCGTAAATCGTAATTGAAGTACACTGGATGTGCAAAAAACACTTAAAAATTCATACTTAGAAGTACAAAATACAAAGCATAATTGTTGTTTTTCATTAAATTAGCTGAACATGGGCGTTCCATGTGCGTGTGTGAAATTTTCTCTCAAATCCAAGGGTAATTCTATAAAAGTTTCTAACCTACAGTTCTCACTGTTTGTTCTTGCAAATTAAAAGCTGATGAGGTAGTGACAAAATCTCAAAATTCTTATAACCCTAATAGAAAAAAATCTGCATATGAAGATATAGGCAATTGTAAGATCCTATATGCAGAAAGCAGTGTAATGTGATTTTATATTGGCTGCAGGATTTAATTTTCAAAGTGTGCCCCCTGCTCACTGCTAACCTCGCCCTACACAGCAAAGCTTTCCTCTCCAGCGAGCTCCATTCATTTCAGTAGGAGACATCTCGCCACCCACAGGGATTGCCCCTTTTTTAAGATAATTCCACCAGGGCAGCCCCTGAGAAGGT
>CAJPDP010569406.1:0-11088 GCA_905336975.1 Bombina variegata variegata
TTCTATTGTGTTGTCTATACACCATGATACACCATGTGTTCTCCACTAGCTATGTTGCAACATAAGATTGCTGTGAGTTATCGATGGGTTTAAACAAATAAGCATGCTCCATCAGCCACATTCAATAGGTTAAACACATAGTTAAACATCTACCACACATCTGGGGAGACAGAAATGTACATAATAGATTCAAACAGTCAGAGCATTTGAGTGAAATCTCTGTAGATATGCTGGTGTGAACAATAGTGATTCCATAAGATTGTACAAGCAAGTAACAAGAAGGGAGCAGGGGCGTAAGAAGAAGGGAGCAGGGGCATAACTACAGGTGTCTCAGAGGTCTCAATTGGGACTGGGCACACACTTCTAGTAGGAGCATCTAGCCTTGTAACTAGTATTGTCATCGCTGCAAGGGGGGGCTGGTAGGGACCAGCAAGGGGAGCTGGTAGGTTTCAACCTGCTTCATGTCTAGTCCTTCTTTTTTGTCTCCCTATGAAAAAACCTCACAGTTTAAGGAAAGTTGATGTATTTGCCTTTGTAATATGGTGGCAGGTTTACAAGATGGCCACCACTGTCTTAATTTACAGAAAAACATGCAACCATATTTTGTACAGGAAGGCTGTGAATTTCCTCTGACACAGACTAACCAAAAGGAAAAGATGACTAATAGGCATAGAGAAGCCTTATCCCTATGTACCTGCCACAGCCTTTGCCCAGGGGGGCAGTGAGGTCTTGTTACTCTCCTGAGGTCTAGTTACTTACCTTTATCTGAGGGTTTCAGTAGTGCAAACGCAATGAGTGTAAAATGTGATTGTAATATGAGTGCTCTTTCAGAAGCGGAGGGGTATCAGGACAGAAGAGAGAGGAAATGAGAGAGGAGAAAGAGAGAGAAGAGTTAACAGGAACAGGAGAGGACATACTTAATATAACTTCACAGAGTTGTTAAAATTGTTAATAACATTTTGATGAATGCAGGTTCATTATTCAAAGTAAAAATTATTTTCTATTTACAACATGGCAAGTATTTGCAAAAATTTTGACTGCAAATCAACAAATGCGTTCTATCATTCTTGCTTTCTTAAACGTGTCCGTTTTGATTTTATTTTTAAAGAACTAGAAAATAATTAATTGTACAACTAATGTAAATCAAAAAGTATAATTTTATTTTCAATATTACTAACACTGTTACAAATTTGAATGTATGATAGAACGCATTTACGACATTAAACATTCAAGAAGCCACGCATTCATAGCGTTTGCAAGAAATGCCTGGTGTTCAAAACATTATTTTGTTTGATTTTACATTTAAAAAATGCTGAGTTATAACTGCTTCACATGAAACAAAATTTGAGAAGACTGTATTATGTGGTATATGATAAAAATGGTTTGCAATTTCCCATTACCAAATATTAATGTTTACAGTAATTAAAATGACATTACTATCATCTACAAAATTACATAATCGACTCCTTCAAAATTTCATTCTGAATATTAGACACTTATAATGTAGCCAACAATCAGTAAGCGCTACCCAGGTGCCTACATTTCTGCTTTTACAAATACAGATACCAGGAGAATTAAGAAAAATTGATAATATGAGTAAATTAGAAAGTTGTTTAAAATTGCATGCACTGTCTGAATCATGAAAGAAAATATTTGGGTTTCATATCCCTTTAAACTAATTTAGAAGTAAATTGGAAAATTGTTTAAAATTCTATTCTCTATCATGAAGGAAACATTTTCGGTTTTATGTCCCTTTAACTGTTTTGAAATGGTCAATACAATTTATAAAATGTGGAAAATAACAAATTAGAAATAATTTACGAAAACTGTAACTTGATTTTCTGGCAAAGTTTTCCATTAGCCCACTTTCATATTGCCATTGAACCCTTTAAGGAAATTTACATGCAGAAATCTGGCATTTGCTTGCTTGGGTTAAATGTATCCTGTTTATAATGTGATATATATATATATATTTAATTATTTTATTTTTTTAATTTAAATTTACATTGTGTTTGTTATTGTAACTAATTCATCTATTTTGATGTCCTTTTAATTATTTTATGTATGTTTTATTTGCTGAATTTTTAAAAAATATGCGTCTAATTTTGTTATTAAGATCAAGATTGGTTGTATATATGTCAAAATATTTTTAAATTCAAATTTATTGTGAGACTACAAGGGGGCATCTTGACTACATCAATAATATCTATAAAAGAGACCAATTATATTATGTGTGTTTCAATCATACATTCAAAAAACACAACTTACCTTTATTGGCTTTGATCATCATGAGAATAACTTACATTATTTTTACATTTGCACTAGAAAGGTCATTTTGTCTTTTTTAAAAACTTGAAATAATCAATATTTAAAATGAAAATTTAATTTACATTATTTCTCATTGTGTTAAAGATTTAATAGACATGCTTTGTCTTATAAGAGCTTTAGTGTCACAAACATTGATGCAAATTGATATAAACTTTGGTTAGATTATATTAAGATTGATATTTATTTATCATGGTGACTTGTTTCTTGAGCCTCATGGTTGTCATCCGTTGAAGCATTTTGTTTACATAAAATTAACAAATGTTATTTAAAAACTCTCATCTATGGATATGTGAAATATTTTAGATTAATGAAACTGCAATTTAATTTGTAAAAAAATATAGATGAATCAATAAAGAGAGAGAGAGAAAGAGTGATAAACAGATCAAGGAAAGAGACTATGAGATATAGACAGAGAGAGAGAGAGAGTTAAACAGACCAAGGGCCTTATATTTAAAATCTTGTTGCTCAGGCAAGATATTCTAAATGGTCTCATCGGTACAGCGAGGTCTTTAAAAAAAATTAGAAACACAAAATGTATCTTTGAGAAATTTTTATGTTACTATGTAGTGTTCTTTATGTAAAACAGAGACTCCTACATTACAAAAGAAGATCTGAAAACCCCCCCAAAGATTTTGGGTGAGAGAGAAGGAGAGAGAGAGAGAGAAATTGATAGACTAAGAAAAAGAAAAAATCAGAGAGAGAAACATATAGACATATTAATATAGAGAGATTACAATAAAAGAAAGAAAGAGAACAATTTAAATAGATCGTGACAAAGAGCCTAATGATCTAAAGCTCTCTGCTCAGGTGAAATTATCTAAAATAATCCTCCATCAACGCAAGATCCATAGTGAAAATTTGAAAAGGCAGATTTTGCTATACTTCTTCAAGGGGCATTCCCTGGATTTCCATATGTGAAGCAGAGACAAGACCAGTGCAATATAGCACTGCATGGTATGAGAGTTCTGCTGCATTTACATTTTGTTCTTTATATTCTATAATTCTTCACACTTCAAATTAAATTTTACTAGATTTAAACTTTGCACTTTCTACTTTGTATTTTATTTTGTATACAGCAGTGTATTTAGGATTGTGATTTTACAACTAATGATTATGCTTTCACAGCTCTTTAACTTTAACAGATTAGAATCATACTTTGCTGTGTCGGGCGAATTTAAAAGTCAGCATGAGGCGCACTTTAAAAATTAAATTGTGCAGCCAAAATAAATCACATTACACTGCTTTCTGAGTATATAATCTTAGAATCGCCTATATTTTCATACACATGAGTTTTTCTATAAGGGTGAGAACTGTAGGGCAGAATTGTTTAGTGAATTACACTGGGATTTGGGAGAAAATTTCATACACGCCAATGGAACACCCATGCTCAGCCCATTTTACAAAAAGACAACAGTTTGTATTTTGTACTTATATATACAATTTTTTATGTGTTTTTTTGCACACCCAGTGTACTTAAATTATGATTTATGCTGTGCATATTTAATATGATTTATGTCTGTGTAAGTTATATACAAATTTTACGTTTTTGATAAAATACGATTTTTGTTGAACAATTTTGTTACGATTTTCCATGCACCTTAACAATACAATTTTTTCCTGTGTATTTTTGTGTGAATGGTTAAATTATTAATTAATTATTAATTTTATATGATTTTTAAATTATGAATTCAATTGCGCACTTTTGTAATGTATGCATCTCTTTTTTCCATAAAAAAATGTAGTATTTGGCCCTTAGCGAGACACCCTATTTTCAGGGTAAAAAGTGTCTTTATAGAATTCCACTATGAAAATAGAAGGATTGGCGAGCATTCTTAAATAATCTCACCAGCCCAGAGACCTTTAGATAATCATCCCCTAAATCTCCACTCACAGAAACCCGACGTGAACTAAATTGGTTTGCACTAGAACAAACGCGTTTACTTTTAACTTGTTAACAAGTTAGCATGATATTGCTTATCGCAACCCATGCTAACAATAGTGTGCCACTTGTAGTCTAGCCCTGAATAGGTTTGAAATGTCAAATATTTAAATTATCAACATATGATATTAAAATTTGATTCACTGTATAAAATAGATGGAATAAACCTCAATGAGTTTGTTTTCAGAATTCACTGTGGTCTAGATTGAGCAGACAACAACCAAAGCTATATCATTGTGTTAATATCTGAATAGTCAATGTACATTGTTGAACACATAAATGGTTATGATCGTATATAAATAAATATTTTCATTGTCTAATACTAATTAAATTTAAAGAAACATAAACATTTTTGATATAACCAAATCATAACTCATAGGTTTATGATTTTCTAATGAAAACACGTACACTGTCCCTTTAAATGCCTAGCACTTGGAATATTGATCAGGATAGCTAGAGACCTAGCTAGAAACACAGAGAGTGAAAGAGAGACAGACAGTGAGAGAGATAAAAAAGAGTGGCACAGAGAGAGCAATTGAAACATTTAAAGGGACAGTCAACACCAGAATTGTTGTTGTTTGAAAAGATAGATAATCACTTAATTAACCATTCCCCAGTTTTGCATAACCAACACATGACAGTTATAATAATACATGTTTTACCTCTGCAATTACCTTGTATCTAAGCCTCTGCAGACTGCCCCCTTATTTCAGTTCTTTTGACAGACTTGTATTTTAGCCAATCAGTGCTCAATCCAGGGTAAATTCACGTGCATGAGCTCAACGTTATCTATATGAAACACATGAACTAATGCCCTCTAGTGGTGAAAAACTGTTAAAATGCATTTAGATCAGAGGCGGCCTTCAAGGTCTAAGAAATTAGCATATGAATCTCCTAGGTTTAGCTTTCAAATAAGAATACCAACAGAACAAAGCAAAATCGGTGCTAAAAGTAAATTGCAACACAAGTATCCCAGTTCAGCATATTCAGGATTGAGAGAGAGAGATGATAAAATGTTAAAATGTCACTTTATTAGATATTCATTAAAAACAGACCTGACACAGCACACTAAGAGACTCCACTGCTGACGCGTTTCCTGCCTCACTGGCAGTTCATCAGAGCACCGGGAAAACACTACAATCAGCTGTTAAATCAATTGTGAAAGCTTGAAAAGTCCAATCACATTGTGGCAGGAAAAACAAAGCACACCTGTATTTTAACTATTTTGTGCCTATTACCACAATAAGCAAAATTGAGAAATAGCTTTTCCAAACCCTCACAACTAACAGCACAATTTAAGACACAACTTTAAAAATCACAAAAGTATAATACAAATAAGTTTAAAGCAACTATGAACTTGGGAACTTAATATGTTTATCTATAAAAGATGTTGAAAAGGAACACATATAGTATTCAACAATTATTAAGCTTGGTTAGCAAATAGCAATATCAGCATTAGAACATAATCGAAAGCCATAATATACTGAAGGTTTAAAAAGATAAATGCACATAGTTTACATGACTGCCAAATATATGTTTCTAAATAAATAGTTTGCTGTATTACACTTAGCATTTTCAACATTTGTCAAATTAATCCTAGAAAAGACACATCAAAGGAACATACTAAAGATATTACCACATAGATATACTTGTAATATAA
Organism: Bombina variegata variegata; assembly: GCA_905336975.1. NCBI lineage: Eukaryota > Metazoa > Chordata > Amphibia > Anura > Bombinatoridae > Bombina > Bombina variegata. The sequence goes on from CAJPDP010569406.1 coordinate 5,928, forward strand.
TGGAAAATAATGAAAATTAGTGAAAAAGTAGTGAAAAAGTATGCCTAACCAAACCTTTACCTAAAACATTTCAAAAGGTATGAACTATGAATTAGTCATTCTATTTATTAAATGAACTTACTTTGAATAGAAACTATAAGTTTACTATTAACTAACTCTAAGTGTTTATGAATATCTCTATCTATCAATGAAAAGTTTTACATCACTGATCTTATTAATCCCTAAGGGATATCCCGTTTTTAAAGTGTATATTCAAAATATTTCTCTTTTTGAGAGAGCCTGATATCTATCTCCTCCTCTAGCTCCCAGTGAGACCTGTTCAATCCCGTGATATAAAAATGACTAAGTCTATTAGTATGTTCAAAAAAATGCTTAGCAACTGGAGTCTTAGGGGTCTCTGCTTCTAAAGATAATAAATGCTCTCTAATTCGATCCTTGAGATTCCTGGAGGTGAGACCCACATATTGAAATTTACAAAATGTACAGGTGATAAGATAAACTATGTAAACAGAATTGCAGTTAATGGATTCTCTTATTTTGTAAGATAATCCTGTCTGTGTAGATGTAAAGCTATCTCCCACCAATGCGTAATTACAACACTTAAAGGGTTTTACACCACACTTATTAAAACCAATATTACTAGGGAGCCACCTCTTGATTCTGAAGTCCCTTGTCTGATTTTTACATCCAAAATTTTTCCTAATTTTATCACCTATAGTATCAGACCTACTGGCAATAAAATTACAATTTCTAAAAATCGATTTGAGGTCAATATCTCTCTCTAGAAGTGGCAATCTAGGTTTAATTATATTGCAGATTTCATTGAATTGCCTACTGTATTTTGTGATAAAATTAATGCCTTTGTTTTGTTTTAGTCTATTATCTGCATTCGTATAAATACGTTCTTTTAATAGATCTTTCCTATCAAAATTTGATACCACTAGAGACATTTCTTTTAATTTCTCTGGGTCATAACTTCTATCAATTAGGCGCTCAGTCAAGTTATTAGCATGTTTCCAATAGTCACTTATATTGGTGCAGTTTCGCCTGAGTCTGATGTACTGGCCCTTTGGTATTCCCTTCTTCAAATGATTAGGATGCGAAGAATCTGCCCTAAGAATAGTGTTGCCACTAATTTCTTTCCTGAATACCTCTGTGAGTATAGTATAACCATCACTACTCAACTGTAAATCAAGATAAGATATACTAGTGTCAGAGGCACTAAAGGTGAATTTGAGATTACCCTCATTAAAATTGAGGTAATCTATAAAATTATTTAATTCTCCCTCAGTGCCTTCCCACACTAGAAGAATATAATCTATGTACCTTGTGTACATTTTTATATTCTTCTGGAACATATTGTTTTCACTAAAGATCTTCAATACCTCAAAAACTGCTAAATAAAGATTTGCATACGATGGGGCAAATTTTGCCCCCATCGCTGTTCCTCTAAGCTGCACAAAAAACTCTCCATTATACATGAATAAATTTCTGTTCAGCAAAAAAGTAATGGCTTGTAGAATATACTCAATAAGTTCTGCATTATATCCTGAATACCTTTCCAACATCTTTTTTATAGCATTAATTCCTAAGGTGTGTGGTATACAGGAATAAAGTGAGACCACATCTATAGTAACAAACAAATACCCCTTTTGCCATTGGAAATCTTTAATTAATCTAATCAGATGTTTAGTGTCTCTAAGAAATCCAGGTAATGATTGTACTATTGGTTATAGTTGAGCATCTACCTATTGTCTTAATTTATCCCCCAGGGAGCCAATTGCAGAAATAATTGGTCTCCCCGGAGGATCGACAAGGGAAAGTTGGAAAGTTGTTTAAAATGACATGTCCTATTTGAATCAAAAAAGTTTTTTTTGGACTTGACTGTTCCTTTAATTAAAATGCATAAAACAGGAAACCTTTGACAACAGGATAACAAATTTTAATGCATTACAACTTAAAGTGAAATACAATAAGCTCCTATACAATGTTAATTCTTGCAGGCATGATGAGCAGTAGTATTCACCAATGCGCCATCCATTAGTGAACTGTCTCCCCTCATAATATGCATGTTCGTGTCACAAACAAATTGCACATTGATAAAATGAAAGTGTTTGCGATTACAATATGACATTTCCTTGGAGCACATAGAGCAATATGGGTGTATTCTATTGCCCCCCAAAATATTAGGTATGCCACCCATATTATAGAAGTCCCTCTTGAGGTCATGCCAGGTGACCTCAGTGTAATGAAATCCTATAAACAGATGGCATTTGTTCGCAATGGCTGTCAGGAATAAAAAAAAAGAAAAAGAAAATAGAAAATGTGCTTTGAGATAAAACACTCAAATACCCCTCTGTAGATTGGAAATTTCCAGATGCCAGCCCATGTATACAACAGAGAATCTTGAACATATGAGGAATAGTAGTGCACAATCCATTCACTTGCTTTGCTCTAAGTCATCCTTTATGACATTGTATAAGCTAACAAGCTGTTGCCTATTGAGCCTATACATGTCATAAACCTCAGCATGAAACCAAGGTGAGCCTCACCCTGTCCATTTGTGGTACACGCACCCTGGCAAAAGGCCTCTCAATCACACACTCCCTGCAGCTTTGGACAAGACGACTGCACGTATTATCCTCTTGAGAATAATCTATCCAACAGCAAGCAAGTTAGTTCATTCGGGATCCATTGACAGACAATGACAATGATAATCAAACATGCAAATGTGATCTGATACACAAAGGTGGTCATCTGGGACATATTAACTATAAGCTATGTGGTATTTAGAGTCCAATAGGGACACATTCATCATGATTAGTAAACATTTTTCAGCTGTAATTGCCTTAAATCTGAGAAGCCCAATTGGTTATCCAGAGCTTTATTCTCTTTACAAATGAGTCACATCATAATCAAAGTCCCGCTCTTGTGCAATAGATACCCATGAACTTGTAATAAGAGTGCTAATTTTTGCTCGAGGGTCACCATAGAAAGTATAGGGAGCACTATTTACTGCAAGCTTGCGCAATAATTTAACCTGCACACCACTTGTAATATGAATATTTGCGAACTTGCAATCCCTTTTGCACTTCTCATGGTAATGATATCATGCTACTTGTAATCTGGGTCACTGTTTTTCTTATTGTTAAATGTTAGTGGGCTGAACAGAAGTGATCCATGGGCTTCGCTGGAAAAAAATTCCTGACAAAAAGTTACTACATTTTCCCTGTCCCTAGTGTCATGTGACAATCATAAAACACATATATGTATATACTATGAACTCTTGCATATACTTAGTAGGAGCTAATGGCTATAAAATTTTATGGTACACATTTTAAAATGGGAGTAAATTAATCTTTTTGTAAAATGACATGTTCTTATCTGAATCATGACAGTTTAGTTTCCTTTAACAGCTCTCACTATTAGATGCCATTTAATGGGAATGTACAAAGAAACCACAATCTACTGGTTAGAGGACCATTAAATACATTAGAACTGCATAATTAACAAGCACATAATAAAACTATAATGCAATAGCACCTTTTATCTGACAAATTTCAAAATTTACATAAATGTGCTGGCCCCCTGTATCATGTAACAGCTATAATCCAATCACAGATTCATATAGATATACACTGTAAACTCTGTAGGAGGTGGAGGCTCAGCAAGTTTGCATATGAAAAGACTGCACAATTTGATAATAAAAGTAAATTGGAAAGTCTCTTAAAATTGATGCAATATCTTTGACTATAGTGTTCCTTTAACCTCTTAAGGACATATGACGGATTTTTTCCGTCATAAAACAATTGAGCAAACTGAAAGCTGTGTCCTTAAAGGGTTAAAGGGTGAGGAGATAGAAGGTAGCTTGCCAAGTGGATTGTAGCTGCAGCAGTTTGAGGTTTGTTTATTGTGCTGATTAATAAATTTAGCCCTATGTTAATGGCCACTGAGGGATCATATTTATTAATACTTGCTGACAATATTTCTGTATTTTTACAGCCAAATAGCAGGCATCAGTTTGACATACACTTTAAGCTACTTATCTTATATTAAATAATAGGCAATGCAAGAAGAACAAATTATCCTAATATCAATTTAATTCATTGTTTTATATAGTCTTTGGTGACTGTTGCAAATTAGTTCATTATCATATTGCAACAAAAGTGGGTTTTTTTTTTTTGTTTTTTGTTTGTTTCTGGCACATTTAGGGTTTCTGTTCTGAGGGCAGCAGCATTAAAATAAAACAGGCTGTCTTTTCAAGAATTCTTCAGGGAAAGAAACATTCCAGTTACACATTAAAATGTTTAAGTCTCTCCTTCTATGGTGTTTGATAATAGGGATCAGTGAGGCCTTCTCATATGTCACTGTTCTTATAAGTTCAACATGTGGAATGACAAAAATAACTGAAATATTTAGTGCAGGTTAAACAAAAGGGCAAGGCCTTATGCCTTGATTTTTACAGGAAGATATGAACCGCCTTCAAAAGGACAGATGTTTTGTTTTGTCAGAACCAGGAGCTATAAAAACAAGCAACATGATATTTTCATTTATAGAAATGTTACCCCCCCAGCAGATAATTGGTTAAAGAGTTCTAGTACAAATGAAACCAGCAAAGGGCTATCACATATCAGGAAGCTGTGAACAATATTGAGGTTAATCGCAGTAGGCAACAAGTATGGCAGTTTTACTGGTTGATAACAAATGACTGCCACAGAAATGCTTGCGTAATGCAGATATTATAAGAAAAATACAATATATGTTATTTGAAACATTACTATATAGTTAAATTAACATAAATGTTCAATTATAATGCAGTGCATTTCAAATGTGATTAGAAACATTTTGCCTTTTAAAATGGATTCTGTTAAAGGTTATCAGAATTTTAGTAACTGCAATCTGCCATTCATACTACAATAGGTCAGACTGTGAATGCTTCAAGTACGAATGATGTATTGCAACACGTCTCCTTCAGTATTTATTATGTGAGTATTGAATACACAAGCACATAGTCACATGTCAGTGCTTAAATCCAAATAAATGTATCAAATTCTCAATCTGGTGGGCAAAATCATATCTATTAGAGACACTACTTCATTAACATCTAAGCAAAATAGCTAGTGATTAGTGATGTCGCGAATAGATCCCGGCGAACATAGCA
>CAJPDP010569523.1:0-10876 GCA_905336975.1 Bombina variegata variegata
GACAACCCAGGTTGTTCACCAAAAATGGGCCGGCATCTAAATTTACATTCTTGAATTTCAAATAAAGATACCAAGAGAATAAAGAAAATTTGATAATAGGAGTAAATTAGAAAGTTGCTTAAAATTTCATGCTCTATCTAAATAACAAAAGAAAAAAATTGTGTTCAGTGTCCCTTTAAGTGAGTAAGGTGGGTAATGTGTTGTTAGATGTAGTGTAATGTTGGTGACATATTGATAAGGCTTGCTTCTCATCCCAGTATGATTCTAAATGAGCAAATGAATCCTTCTTGCCTCTGTACGTATAAATTATCTGTTCCAATTTCAGTGTGTAGTGCACATCCATTTTTACCTTGTTCTGCTGGTCAATTTACTTCGAAGGATGTATTTCTTCTACAAAAACATTTGAAAAAATCATATGAGAGCTGAAAAAAATGGGTATCACTGTTCATGGTCTGCTGTAAATTATTATATTTTGTTTCTCCATTTAAAAATATACTTAATTGCCATTTACTGTATTGTTTGTTCAGCCTATATCTACGTACTTATTTTAATAATGCAGATATGTGTCTAAATTACAGATATACGAATTGTGTGAAATGTTTTTAAAAAAGCACTATTTACTTTTTTACTGTACAATTTACCTTACATTGAAGTAGTCTAGTCAGTACAGAGGCCCCAGGGTGGTCTTAATTATTTATATTTTTTACACAAACTCAGATTTTTATTTTTCTAAAAAAAAAAATATGCTGATTCTTTTAATAGAATGACTATAAGCAATCAACTTTCTCTGACCACATTGGAATGCATAGAAGCATTGAAGTAGCTTATGTGTTTCACAGCTGCTCTGACTGAAGACATTTCCCATTGGGCCAGTGGTTCTGGCTGCAAAGCATTGTGGGGCATCTTAGTGAATCTTGGCAACATCAAAAATATAGGGTTACCGCACTGCTGAGTTGCAAGGGTGGCCTGTGGCATTGCTACAAAGGGGGCTAAAGCTGGCATGCCTGAAAAAATCCTGACAAAGTGTAAGTTTTGGGTGTGTGTCATATAATCAGTAGCCACTATACACATTTTATAACAGTAGCTAAACTGTATTTCAGAAGCCTATGACCTTATCCTGGCATAAAATAATACGATTTTTTTTTAACGTTTGAAAAATATTACTTTTGATTTCTGTTTAACATTTAAAGAAAGTAACAAGAAAAAAAACCAAGGCTTGATAATGAAATTACTTAGGGCCAAATTAAAAGAGACACGTTGAAAGTAAATTGTTTGCGTGCAGATGAAACCCGATGCACGCTAACTTCCGGATATTAAGACAGCGCTAACTTATTCTCCCCATAGACTTTAATGTAGTGAGCTGAAGAAAAACTACTTACCGCTCGCTCGCTAACCGCTTTAGAACACCAGCGATAAACATGAATGAAGTAATAAAGGTTTTACATTCCAATGTTCTTCACTTAGAAAAAAAATGTTCTTTCTATTTTTAAAAATATATTTCTATATAGGAAAAAAATGAAAATGAAAATTTTCTTCTAAGTGAAAAACATTGGAATGTAAAATATATACAGTAAACATTATTTTTCAACTTTTAATGTATTTGAGTGGAAAGGACTATATGTGTTTTTTGTGTATATATGTACTGCATATATAAACACATAAATACACTTTTATATACTGTGTGTATATATATATATATATATATTGTGTATATATATATATATAAATATATATATATATATATACACACATACACATTTTTAGACATATATATATATATATATATATAGAGAGAGAGAGAGAGAGAGAGAGAGAGAGAGAGACGTAGCCCTTTCCATTCAAACACCTTGTCTTGTCATATGCCATATACCTTTTAACAGTTATAAAAAAATATTATCCCAAAAATACGTTTACATACACATCATGCAGTACTTTGCCCATCGTACCGCACAAAGTATATATACGTCTTAGCTGCAGGAAGCTATAACAGTCTTGGCTGTAAAGTTATAGCCGCAGTTCCTGAGCTCAATGCATCTGTCTGCATATGGAACTGGAGCACGATCGGTGAAGGCAGATGCCTGATCATTGCAGACAGTGACACTACTTGTGCTGGTGGGAGGTGTGGGAGGGGAGGCCGGAGGGTGGCACAGAGGTGAGGAGGAAGGGATGGGAAGCTGCACTATGGGAAAAAATGGTAAGTGCAAGGGGGTCACAATTAATAATCGCTGGGAGGGGGGGAGGGGGCACCACTACATTACAGAAATAAATATAAAAAAATAAATAAAAATAATAATAAAAAATAAACTGGATACTGGCAGACAGCTGCCAGTACCTCGGATGGCCATCAGTAGTAAGTGGGGGGTGGGTTAAAGAGCTGTTTGGGGGGGGGATCAGAGTGGTGGGAGGGTTGAGGTGTGATCACTACACTGTGATTGTAATAATTATAAAAAAAAAGCCCTAAAATGCATACTGGCAGACCTTCTGCCAGTACCTAAGATGATGGAGACCAGTGGTGGGTGAGGGAGGGAAGAGAGCTACTTGGGAGGGATCAGGTAGGGATCAGGAAAAGGGAGGTGTCAGGTGGGAGGGTAATCTCTACTCTGCAAAATTAACCTTACAAGCTACCTGATTAACCCCTTCACTGGCAGGAATTTGCCGTAAGGTACGCAACTGCAATTTGCGTCATTCTAATTGCCAAAAAGCAATGAACAAAGGGGATCCCAGAGAAGCTTTTAAAACCATTTGTCATATGACTGCAGTAGTTGTGTATAAATAATTTCAGTGAGAAACCCAAAGTTTGAGAAAACATTAATGATTTTTTTTATATATGATCATATATGGCAGTCAAATAGTGGCATCAAATATATGAAATCACCCTAGATCAATACCTTGGGTTGTCTACTTTAAAATATATATAGTTTTCATAGGTAAATAAAAAAAATCAAAAGCTCTATTTCTGTTTAATCAGAGTGATAGCAAAAATGCCAAAAATTCTGAGGTACTTTGGGCAAATTTTTCTCTGAATTTCCTGGTAGTAAAGGGGTTAATATTTATATGAATATTTTTTACAGATACTGTTTATATGAGTGTAACATTTTATTTTAATGTTGTGTTTGGTGCACATTTTTTTTTTAAAGTGTTTACTTTCAACTTGCAATTGGCTATCACGACCCATGCTAAAAATAGAGCGCCACTTGTTTTCCAGCCCTTAATTTTTTTAATTTTTTTTTTATTTAAATTTTTTTATTGAGAACATAAGAAAATACATACAGATAATCAGCGAGGGTACATGTTACACTTTACAACAATATATTAACTCTGATGCATACCCTCAGAAATAATAAAGTCCTCATTTTACTCCCCAAAATATAACAGTATTGGTCACTCTTGGACCAGAGATAAATTCAATATACAAACATGGGGTATTATGGAGAACAAACAAAAGAAAAAAGAAGGGTAATAATAACCTGTAACACTCTTAGTGGTATGAAAGTTTATTACCCTTGGCCCTAATTGTACTAGATATTGTTTAGCTAGGTCAAACACATTTAGCACTATATGCTTGATATAAGTTATATAGATTTAATGGTCATCCACGGGGGGAATATCAAAAATGGAAGAGAGAAAAAAAAGGGAAAGTGTACCTAGGATAATAAAATTAAATCTAAAGTTGTGAGGTCAGGGTAGTACAGTTAATCTCCGGGTCATTGCAGGATAGGTAGCATGCTTAACTAATTTGATATACTCGCCTTGCTGTAGTGCTGTAGAAGAAATGTACATATATGGATGTGGAAAGAGTATGCCTGAATTAGAGACCCATAAACAGAGCATGCCTACTATTACTTGTCGGTGTCCCACTCGAAGTCCCAGCCGTTAGACCCAGGGAGGGAACCCACAATATATCCTGATTCTACACTCTGTATTTCTATCAGTTTAGTAATCGCTATAGTATTTTATAAGATATGAGGTAACTCTCTAGGGCCCCCCACACACCCCATCAAACCTCCCTTTGAATTATAGAAATGCGATATAAGACAAACCATATATTTACAGTAAAAGGCATGTATCAATTACATTACAGCGCTGAGCATTGCATACCTCTAATTATCGAATTAATTAAGGTAGTGTAAGTAGGAAAAGGAGTTCGTGGCATGCCTAGTCGGATATAGCCAACCATGTTTATTATTTATTTTATTTTATTTTTTTATTATTGCAATCCTGGTATTTTGGGGTCACTCCGTATACCGCTATGCTTAATTTGGCTAAAAGCGTGTATTAAAATACAGGCACACTACTTCAACAGGTAGCATTTCTTTCTCACACTAATACAGGGTAAATGAAACTGTGTCATCACTTTCTTTTAGGCTATGGAACGTTATTAACACAATTGGGGCATCTTATTGAACAAATGAACAAACGTTATTATGCAACCATATTAAACCCATCAACTCAAAAAGTAAGCAAACTGTCTCAACTTGGGTTTTACCGCCAACCGTATTCAGTTGGTTATGAGTGTAGGAAACTCCAATCAGTCCCCTGGTCTTTTTGGTCGACGAGCAGAAGCCATAGAAAACTCCAAAGAACGTCTTTTTTGTGGCTGAGTATGGCCAGAAAATTGAGGTGATAGTTTCTCTTGCGAGTCTATTTGCCAAGTGACTCTGTTACTCCCATCCGCTAGCGTACCGTGTGCAATGGAGAGATCACTGTCATGGGTATCCATCAATCTGGTAGTGTCCTTCTTTGTATTGCCTTTCAGGCCAGTGATCATCGCCATTCGGGAGCTCCCACCTAGCTCCCCCATAGGCGCAACTTGTGCTGGGGTCTGATCCGGATTTGGTGGCCATGCTGAAGTTGTCGTTGGTGCCAGTAAGTGAGTGGCTTTGATCTTCAGTTGATTTTTTCCCCTATCAAAGCATTTAAGGGCTATGCTGCTTACTGCTGTGTCCAGCGTATTACCCCAGTCCGGTATAGTTGCTTTTGTGTGCCATAACTTTCCGTATGCTTGGGCACTGCGCTGCTGCTTTACAGGGATCTTAGGGTTTCCATCCTCTGTTATATGCGTCATAGGATTGGCGCCATTTTGCATGCAGAGGCCTGTTAATTCTTCCCGGAGAGGGCAACACATCTTGCTGGCACAAAATGTATTCATCAGATAGTCATATGGGGCTTTTTCCATTAATTTCTCTAGCAGTCTCTCTATTTTTTCAAGCGGTGATGTGGAGTAATTTTGCCGCTCCATTGCTACCATGTCTCGCTAATGGGTGCTCAATCCCACAAACAGTCTAACCCCTTTTCAAGCGTAGACTTCTTTGTATGTGCAAAATAGGTAGGTATGGGTGCTATGACCTGTTGTCTTTCTAATATAAACAATTAGGGCTGAATACCTCGGCACACCGAGGGGGGATGCGCTACCTGCATTATAGCCGCCGCTACAGGTCTTCTTAGTCCGATCTCGAGCAGAAACTTCATGAACACAGTTCAAATTTTGATGTAGTTTGCACGGCAATGCTCTGCAAATGTATAAAAAGCAAATTCTGTAGTAAAACTGTAGAAAAAATTGAAAAGGGACTGCTATATGCTATTGATCTATTACCACTCTGTGAGACAAGGAGAAGTGTGACTCCAGGTGCTGCTGGCCGGCGTCCAGGTGATCCTTTCCGGTAACTACTACAGGCGGTCTTCTCATCAGCCAGTGGGCTAAGTGCTAGTTTTTATCCTTTATCTTGTAAGTGTGCCATTTTACGTGGAGCTGTGTGTTATGAATTAAACGATGCTGTGAATCGCGGATGCGCTGTGTTTTCTTTTTTTCTCTTATAAAACTGTAGAAAAGCCTCCTGATTTCGGCTGTATATCCAGAGATCAGTTAGAGCTCTTGAGAGTTGCGACCGCTCAGGATCGCTGTACGGACACGCCCCCTCCAGCGCTTAATTTTTAATTGCTAAATTAGACTTCATTTTTAGAGACATACGTCTACATTCTTTTGTAATTGTAAATGTTATTACTGCTTTCCACCCGGCTACATGTCAATTTTTTTTTCATCCCCCAATTCGCCCCTTCTATCAATAGCGCATGCGCAAGCTCTTTACTCCCAGAGTAAACAATAAAGAGAATGGTTCATTGTGATGTAGAGATTAGACTTGCACATGAGCACAGCTTACTGGCTCGGGAGCTAGCTTTGGTGCTTACGTAGAGAGCGTTCTCTACAAAAGACAGATCTTAGAACAGGAATTACAATGGAGGAGGAGCGAGGCACTGTAAGACAAAGTTTTTAAATTATAAATATTAATCATTTCAAATAAAAAAACTATAAAAAACACGTAGCGACTTTACTAATTAAAAATTAGGCTTTCTACATAAGCGCTCAAAACGTCACAACTTTACAATCACTTTAAGGAATATTATATATAATTTAATAATATATAATATATTTTTATATTATTTTTATATTATTTAGTGTTTAAAAAACACAGCTCAACAAGTCTCTCCCAAAATAATTTCTAATCCCTCTCTGTAAAGGCCAATCAAAGATTTCTAAGTATCAAATACTGTACTAGATTTACATTCTTGGTGCCAAAGACAGATGCTAAATAGATATCAACATCTCTTTGCTCCTATCTTACCCAATTTCTTCCCTAGAACAGTGCTCTGTCAATGTAACTTTTTATAAATTATCCTGTGCCCTTCTTGTTGACTGTGTTGAAAGTGTCTATCTTTGGAAGGTACCTGATCAAGTTAAATAGATATTAAACAGTTTGTTTCATTGCTGTAATAAAAAAGCACTAAGCAATGGTATCTACTTATAGAATTAATTGCAATATGTATTATACATCTATTAAATTGATTTGACATTTTATTTAATCTTTAAACTTAATTTGTGCAGTGTCTATTACTTCCTGTCACAGCCCTACAAGGAGGCTGTAATTTCCACAGGAAGCTTATCTAGTATGATGTCATAAAACTTCTATAGATGGTTTAGTATTAAGTGAATATACTAGATAAAGAGGGAATCAGATTTGCTCAGTCTCAGAACTAGCAGAATAAAACTTAAAGGAATAGTCTAGTCAAAATTAAACTTTCATGATTCAGATAGAGCTGGCAATTTTAAGTAACTTTCTAATTTACTGCTATTATCAATTTTTCTTCGTCCTCTTGGTATCTTTATTTGAAAAAGCAAGAATGTAATCATAGGAGCCGGCCCATTTTGGTTCAGGACGTGGATTACACTTTCTATTTGGTGTCTAAATGTAGACACCAATCAGCAAGCACTACCCAGGTGATGAACCAAAAGAATACAGAAAAACTGATAATTGCAGTAAATTAAAAAGTTTCTTAAAATTGCATACTCTATATGAATCATTAAAGTTTAATTTGAACTAGACTATTCCTTTAAGTTTCAAAAATGTTATCACATTGAGGGCAGGGGCTAAAGTGAGACATTCTCAGGGGCCGATTTAACAAACCGTCAACCGGCCCCAATGCATCTGTTTCTGTGCGAGCCTTCAGGCTAGCCGGAAACAGGAGTTAAGTAGCAGTGCTGCTCCTTAACTCATCCTCCTGCTCTGAGCCACAGACAGTAATCAATCCGATCAGATACGATCGGGTTGATTGACGCCTCCTGCTAGCAGCCGATTGGCCGCAAATGTGCAGGGGGCGGCATTGCACAAGATTTCACTAGCTGTTATCGATATGCGGTGGACATTGTTAAACCGGCCCCTAGGTGTTAAATCATTGTCTTTTTATTAAGTACTTGTTAATTACGCCATACTACTGCATTAGGTGGTCCTTTAATAACAGTAGGAAGGTGTTCAGAGGGCTCAGCTTCTAAGGTAGATTTAGGGACAGAATCAGAATCCATTATAACATTGAGCAAAGCAAAGCAAACATAATTATTTCCCCTTTAAAAAAAATTCTTAAAGGGACACTAAACCCAAATTTTTTCTTTCATGATTCAGAAAGAGCATTCAATTTTAAGCAACTTTCTAATTTACTCCTATTATCAATTTTTCTTCATTCTTTCTTTATTTGAAAAAGAAGGCATCTAAGCAAAGGAGCCAGCCAATGTTTGGTTCAGCCTCTGGACAGCACTTGTTTATTGGTGCTGTCCAATCAGCAAGGACAACCCAGGTTGTGAAATAAAAATGGTCCGGCTTCTAAACTTACATTCTTGCTTTTCAAATAAAGATAGCAAGAGAATGAAGAAAAAATGATCTTAGGAGTAAATTAGAAAGTTGATTAAAATGGCATGCTCTATCTATTTTTTACTGAAAAACAAATGTAAAAAGGGGAATAGCGCGCCAAACCTGACGAATGTGAGACCGAGACATACGTGCGCTAATCTGACGTGCATAATCCAACACGCAGAGTGAGCTGATGTGTTCAACCTAGTCAAAAAGAAATGTGAATAGAAATGCTGTCCCAGGGCCATATATATTAATATATATATATATATATATATATATATATATATATACACTGTTAAGTGCCCATATTAAATCTATAGTGTCTAAAAAAATAAATAATGATACTTACCAATAGACACTCATCTACCAGCAAAACAACCAGTAGCAAACCAAACCAGTACTGAAGCATATCAGCAGAGGTTATGCAATAGTATATTGTAGATCCATAGAAAGAAGCAAAAGACAAGTCCCTGTGACCAGTTATGGAGGGTCTGTGACAGATCTCACATGAGGCGAACAAAGAATCACAAACCATACCCCACATACATCCCTCTCACAAGCACTGGACTCTGAGGGGAAACCGGGCCTCAATATAAACTAAGAACCCCTCTCTCTGAAGGATCAAATGCTAATCTTCATCCTTCAACCACCTCCAGTGGAGGAAAAGTAAAGACTGAGGTAACTTTGAGGTGGGAGGAGTTTTATGGTGCCTCCTCCTAGTGGTAAGCAAGGGTAATTCCAAAGAGTAATAGATCATGGACTTTCACCACCTGTATGAAAAAAATTATAGGAATATATGCAAATAAATTCATAGATAGAAAAACTGATAAATAATGTAATGGCATATGTATATAAGCCAGTATTTCTGAAAAGGTTCTAATAATGCAGGAGCAATTTAACAAAGCAGAATTATGTATCCCTATAAGGCTGTTTAAACGTTTTCACACTCTGCTCATTCCCACAGTTAATTTTGGCAATTGGTAACGAAAATTGCAATTGTATTGCTTTTGTTATGTTATACACACATAAAAACAATGTGAAACACATTTGAAAGCTAGCTCTTGGGTTCAGTAATATTCAGCACTGTAAAGGATAACAGAACATGCATAAAAACTGCTAATCCATCGCACAATAAGCCAACAAAGGGACCAGCAGTGTCAGCGGTGCTGGGATTAAATATTCTGCAGTTATTGTGACAATGCCCTCTCTTGGTTAAGGGGTCAGTCACAGATCAAAGTGACCAAGTGAAAAGGAGTCAGGGTTATATAGAAGCAAAGAAACCTAATGGCAGAGATAATGTATCTGATAATCCAGCTATAGCCTCTGTATTTTTAGAGTAAACACACATACAAAAAACATCTACTTGAATGTGGAATCCTTTTTAAATGTGTATGCTTTTTCTTAGTATGGGTATAACTATATTCTACCTCCTATAGAACGCCCTACCTATAAATAACTCAAGTAGAGTAGAGATTATGCTATACTTCTCCAAGGGCCATTCCCTGAATTTCTTTATGTGAAGGAGACACCAGCCCAGTGCTGTATAGTGCTATATATATTATATACCTGTATATATACAGTATATGAGAGTCCTGCTGCATTTTACACTTTGTGCTTTGTATTTTATATTAATTTACACTTCAGATTAAGTTTTATTACATTTAAACTTAGCACTTCCTATTTTGTACACAGCAGGATATTTAGGATTGTGATTTTACAATTTCTAATTATGCTCTCACAGTTTCTGTGTAACAAATTAGGATCCTACTTTGTATATTTATGTGCATCTTTTAAAAATGGCATTGAACTTTGCATTTCTTCTATTTAAAATAAAACAGAAAATTTGTCCGTTTAGTTTTCCAGAAAACTTTATTAATTTCTGTGGGCCAGATAATCAAACATTCTCTAGTTTGTAGAGAAATTATATTGCAGAATTTACCTAAAAAAGGGTGGTCCCTAGAAGTCCAAGAGAGAGAAGATATGTATTTTATAGAAAGTACTTAAGCTCTCTAGGATACATATTTTTAATTGTTGAGTGAAGGTAACTAGGGGAACAACATCTCGGGCTGATATAAAGGCTCAGTTTGCATAAATTACAGATTGAAGTGAAATGTTTTTACTACAATTTAACTTGCATTTGCCTATAGTTTAGTATATATTACTTTTCTGTTAGTTAAAATAAATGTATTGTGAATTTTGAGAAAACTTCACCTGCATACAGCTGGCGAGATAAATCAGTGGGACGAGCTTGTTTAAAAAGCTTACAGCATTTCACAAAACTTGTGAGAGAGCTTTAGACACACCTTGGGAACTGCCCTGTCCCTCCCACTTTCTAAAAAAGGTCAATTTTTGTTTACAATGGTGCAAATACAAAGTTCAATGTGGAGATGTTTGGGAAAAAAAACTAAGCCCTGTTCTGTGGGAGGAACCGGGTTTGAAAAGAGTCTTGATAGAAGGAATCTGCCTCTTGGAGGACAAGATTTGAATCCTATCCTGTATCCCTGGAAGACCACATCCACCGTCCAAGGGTCTGGGACGTTGCAAATCCAAGCATCCTAAAAAAAGGAATGTCTGCCCCTACATGATCCGGTCCCAGATTGGGGGCCACACCTTCATGCTGACTTATTGTCAGAGGAGGGCTTCTTGGACTGCTTGTTTTTGTTCCATACCTCCAGTCACCGTGGAGATAATGGAAT
>CAJPDP010570112.1:0-10965 GCA_905336975.1 Bombina variegata variegata
TTTTATATAAAGCACTTTATTTATCCTGTTCCTCTTTTTTATGCTTTTACTCCTTTTACACCTCACTAACTTGGCTATACGTTAAACTGAGGTATGAGTGAGGTGGGAGGTGTATTTATAGGCATTTGAGGTTTTCGGAAACTTTGCTTCCTGGTAGGAATGTATATCCCATACGTGTGTTGTCTAGATTATATAGTGACTAGCGCCTGAGTTTGTATACGAGCTACACTATAAAAAACACCCACTAACTGGGTCCTAAAAAAGAGATTCCAAACAAATGGGGTATAGGAGCGCCAAAAGGCTTAGGTATACAACAGGTATAAAATTAAAAATTGTAATAGATCCCAATAGGATGCTAATTATCGATAGTTAATCCAATAGGTAAATTCTCATACATATACATAAATGGTTACTACCAACCATGAGGGTTAGATAGAAGGGGGAGAAACAAAACCAAATGGATCTTGGTAAAGTGGTTCAGAGACTAATCGAGTATAAAAAGATTAAATATATTGAATAGATAAAATAAGCAATAGTGTTACAATAGTTTAAAAACAGAAAAAGTCAATATAAGATATAATAGAGATACAACAAATGCAATAAATAATCTGGTTACAGACAAGACGATTACGATGGATAAGTGTAAATGACCTTGGATTACAATATAATTAAAATATCAGATTACAGTGTAATAATGTGAAAAAAATCAAATAGCCATCAAGAAATATAAATATCTCTAAATCAATACCGGTATGATTGGTCATTGCAAAGGACCAGCTATCGAAACATTCAAAACTATAGTCTGCAATGACATTAGAAAATTGAAATCAGGAAATCGGTATAAAAAGAATCTCAGCAAGAAACAACTTAACACCATATCGAAACTTGAATACAATAAAGATATTGTCATTAAACCAGCCGACAAAGGTGGTGGGATAGTGATATTAAATAAAATGGATTACCTCAAAGAATCCAAAAGGATCCTCGAGGACACAGAGACCTACGAAATCTTGAGATCCGATCCAACGGGTGAATATAAGAGAACACTTGATAACATACTCCTAGAAGCCAGTGTTCTACTATTTGCCAAAAATTCATAAAAGATTGGACAACCCACCAGGGAGACCAATCATATCGGTATAGGCTCTTTGTCCAGCAATCTAGTATATAGATAAAAATCTGCAGACATATGTCAGAGCTTTACCATCTTTTCTAAGGGACTCCAGCAAGGTCCTAAACTTATTGAAGAATATAGAGTGGGATGACAGTTATATAATGGTGACCAGTGATGTGACATCACTGTATACCTGTATCCCACATAAAGAGGGCCTAGAGTCTGTGGAATACTATCTAGATAAGGATATGAATATGCCTCAGGCACAAAAGACATTCATACTTAAAGGCATAGACTATATATTAAGACATAATTATTTCTATTGTGAGAAAGTGTTCTATCGTCAAATATGTGGTACAGCTATGGGGACCAGGTTCGCGCCTAGCTATGCCAATTTATACATGGGCAGATGGGAAACAGTATTCTGGGACTCTTGCTCAGCTAGCGCGGACCTGGTCCTGTATAAGAGATATATTGACGATTTGCTTATGGTTTGGAAAGGCAGTCTTGAAGACCTAAGACACACATTAGAGGTCATGAACCTTAATCAAATGATCCTTAAATTTTCCCACCATTCCAGCAAAGAACACATTACTTTCCTAGATTTGGATATTTGGGTGAAAAATGGAAAGATTGAGACATCAACCTTTTTCAAGGAGGTGGACTGTAATAACAATATACAATATACATCAGACCAGCTGCCATCACAGAAAGTGGATTTCCCACATCCCCAAGGGACAACTCATGCAAATTAAGAAGAAGTGTTCCAGTGAAGAAATGTAGCATGAGCAGTCTTTGATACTTAAGGCTAGATTTCTGGAGAGAGGTTATGATGAAACTTTCTTAGATAAAACCATCACTGAGATAAGTGGTATAGAAAGGAATACCCTCCTAACTTATAAATCAAAATCAGCCACAAATATGGATGATGGTCTGAAAGTACCGTTTATCACTCAATATAGTGAAAAAAAAATAACCATTGAAGATATAATAAAGCGACATTGGCATCTTCTATGGGATGATGATATTATAGGAGAGCATCTTACAGAACAACCCCAGTTCATCTATAGGAAAGCTAATAATTTAAAATCGATCTTAGCTCCTAGTGTCCCCAAAAGTAATAAATCCATAAACTCTATCGGAATAATGGGTAAGAAGCTATATGGCTTCTTTCCGTGTCATCTTTGTAAAGCATGTACACACGGAAGAAAATCTGAGACATTTAAATCCAAGGTCTCTAATGAGATATTTAATATCAAGCAAACAATTAGGTGTACAGATCAGTTTATCTACCTCATTGAATGTGGGTGTGGCCTGCAATATGTGGGACAGACCACACGGAAAATTAAAGATAGGATCCGAGAGCACCTATTACAGATTAAATGGAAAAAAGTCGACTTGCCAATTTACAAACACTTTAAGGAAGTACATGGAGGGAGTGACAAAAGTTTCAAATATAAGGGGATAAGTAAATTGTCTAAAGATTGAAGAGGAGGTGATATGGAACTAAGAATACTTAGGACCGAATCTAAATGGATTTTCAATCTAGATTGCATTCACCCTAAGGGATTAAATGCAAATTTTTGAAATGGTCCATCTAATCTGTGATTCACCCTATCTCTTCCCCAACACTTCCTGTTTTTTGATTAATATAATTTAACAAGAACCTATCCCCTAGTATTAGGATAACTGAGTAGACAGAACATGTATTATCATACTAGCCTATCCCTCTGTTAAACATATACTTTCCATCTAAGTTTGGTTCTTATAGTATATTATATGGATGCTCTTTAATTAGAGCACTTAGTATAATATATTTGTATACATTTTTAATGGAAATAGTTCTGAGTTTTTATATAAATAAATATTGTTTTATAATTTGTCATATCTATATACATATAGTCTATAATTTATATTTGTGTATTTTTGATACATCCTTACATCAATGTAAGTCCTGGAGAATATTGAGCTTAAAATCCATAAGTTTTAACTAGTTCTAACAACTAATATATATTTTCTTAGCAATATATAAAGTAATTTAGTATATCCTTGTAAGGTCTAATATCTCATTTAGATTTTTTAGTTTTTTTAACATTATTTATTTCCATTTGTATTTTAAATACATTTATTATTTAGTTTAAGATTCTCTCTGGCCTCCAATATCATTTAATGGCAAGGTAATAACCCCCTTCTCCTGCCAATAACGGCGGAATCTAGTATATTAGTCTAGATAATTTCCACATGCCCACTACAAATATGGCTTCCGAAAACCATTACAACCGGAAATAGTCTAACCGGAAGTAACGTATAAACCGGCTATGGCGTCATTTGACACAAACCAGAAGTGACGTGAGATTTTGCCGCAAGAGTGGCCCGAGTTATGATTTTTTGGCGCCATTTACACAGGCCAATCTCTCCATCTGATTGGATTACCTACTGTATATAAGGTCAGTAAACCTTGAGCCTCACTATGTCTTGAAAAAGGCCCTATCTAAGGGCTGAAATGCGTAGACGGAATTCTAAAGCAGGATTTGTAAGGCTCAATATTACTCCAGGACCACTATATTTGGGTGAGTTTATTTACCAATAGATTCAACCCCAAATACAATTTGTATATCGCTTGTTTGTTTCCCTTTCTTTAGGCAATTGAAATTTTGGTGCTGAACTTGGACGCAGGATTCATATTTTTTGGGACTATCTATATTTTTATTTGGACACCAGAAGTATATTGTAATTTGAATCATTTAGATTTTGTAACACTCTTCTAATTTGGATAGACACTGCATCACTATTGGATTATATTCAAGTTTTAACGTTTTTTTAATCTGTTTGGGGTTTCCTAATTAGGACCCAACCGGCTACTCTACCAAATCACTTGTTATATTTTTTACACTAGGTCTGCTGGTCGCACATTGTTTCTATTTTTGTAACATTTTGTTTCTTCCTTTGTTTTGGAATTTACACTGATATATTGACACAATTTTATTGGCATTATTTGTACACTGGACATTTTTTTCCACCATACACACCCATCCCCCAATCATACCGGTATTGATTTAGAGATATTTATATTCCTTGATGGCTATTTGATTTTTTTTCACATTATTACACTGTAATCTGATATTTTAATTATATTGTAATCCAAGGTCATTTACACTTATCCATCGTAATCGTCTTGTCTGTAACCAGATTTTTTATTGCATTTTTTATTGCATTTGTTGTATCTTTATTATATCTTATATTGACTTTTTCGGTTTTTATACTATTGTAACACTATTGCTTATTTTATCTATTAAATATATCTTTTTATACTCGATTAGTCGCTGAACCACTTTACCAAGATCCATTTGGTCTTGTTTCTCCCCCTTCTATCTAACCCTCATGGTTGGTAGTAATCATTTATGTATATGTATGAGAATTTACCTATTGGCTTAACTATCGATAATTAGCATCCTATTGGGATGTATTACAATTAAACACATAGTTAAAGTCACTTCGGTGCACAGAAAACTTCTGGTCCCGATCAGGAAACATTCCATGAACTAGTTGGCATAGACAGTCGTATGATCTCAGCCAGTCACCAGCTGTTTCCCTCAGCAGCTGCAGTCCTTTCGGATTTTATCTTTGTGGGGGTTAAATACATAGAGTTGCAGCATCAGCATTGCAGGAATTTCATGCAATTTTTTTCACTGGAATGTCCCTGTAATGTAAATGACAATTTATATAAAATAAAAAAATTCCTCATGTTTATTCTTGGTTTTCCTCTGTCATCTTTTTATTTGTGTCCCTTTCTTTGCCCCACTCAACCATTTCCACTCTAATTTCACTTTTCTCTTTCTTCCCATGACTTCCTGCACCACCACCCTCCTTTGTCTTTGCCCCCCCCCCCCCATTTCCTTCTCAGTCTTGCAAATTTTCTTTCACTCTTATAGTCTTATATCAATACTATTCAGTAAATGTCCTCTGGCCACTAGAGATGGTAGAAACGCTTTTCAAAAATATGAGAGAGTGGATTCCTCCCCTGTATATACACCTACCAATGGCATTTGGTTCAGTTCAGTTTTCGCCTATTAGGAGTAAGGTAGGCTCATGTAGGGGTCTGCTCCAACTAAAGTGCTTCTTTTAGACAGTAAAAAAAAGTAACATTCTAATGACTGCAAGGGACACCTATCCCCTTAACCACTGTAGGGCCCCCCACTTGTGACTTTGTACCCCTTTATATTTGGAAGGAGTATCCAATGGACTGTGGCTGATTCTCCAAAAATATCTATTGATGGTTACACTCACTCATTTAGCTCAGGTTAGTGTTAAGGATTCTCAAGCTGCCTACCTGCTCTGTTTGTGGGTTACTGTACCCTGTCCATGTCTTCTGTGGAATGAACCTTGGCATCCCTACGTCTTTGGTAAAAGGCCAAGTACCCAACAGTAGTGGTATAATTTTCCTTCATTAATTCACTTTAGCAATATATTAAACAGAGCAGTTTTTTTCTCCTCCTACAAAAGACTTGCGGTGCTTGGGCACATGTCCTGGTCATCTGTGATGCACGTGTTTATGAGTTCTGTAAGCTTTGTTAAAGTTCTTAAACACTTTACATGTAGTCCACATTTTAACTTCTTATGCAGCAGTTAAAAAAAACTAAATGTGATATATGGATTCTAAACTACTTAAAACTAATTTTAAACATATGATTTCTCCTTGAATGTTATATCGTATGACTGGATACATCACTTATCTCGCATTACACTCTATGGAACTCTATCCTTTAATGTTATTCTGTAGTATTGTTTATGTCCTTAGTCTTTTGTTTTCTCACCAGGATATGGCTATTACCAATGAAGACAACCTTCCGATGTTTAACCGCTGTAGCATAATGGCCCTTGTAGCAGCTTATCTCAACTTCCTCAGTCAGATGATTGCTGTTCCTGCATTTTGCCAGCATGTCAGCAAGGTATTGTGCAATTTTAGCAGAAAAAAAATACATGATTCAAAAGAAACCATTAAAAAACTGATACACTGATGTCTTAGCATGAAGGGAAGATTATTTAAATACATATTCTGAGCAAGGAGGAGATGCAGACAGAAATAAATGTTGATAGCAAATAGCTACAAATTGCTGATAACCATCTAATGTTTAATAGAATATTCTTTCATTTACAACACAGGTACCAGATGATTGTTGACCAACTAACAAATTAAATAGCTATAGTTTAATGCAAAATGCCAAATGTGAAACAACATTTAACTAGTCTTACCTCAGGGGTTTTTCTTCTTAAGGAGATCTAACAATGTCTAGTATTTTGATGGTTTTGGTTTTCTAATTGTACCAGCTTTCTAAAAATATGCAAGTGAAATTTCTTGACAATAAAAATCCAATCCATATGTAAAGCTATTAAAGGGACACAAAACCCATTTTTTTTTCTTTCATTATTCAGGTAGAGCAGGCAATTTTAAGCAACTTTTTAATTGACTCCTATTATAATTTTTTCTTTGCTCTCTTGCTATCTTTATTTGAAAAAGCATAGACCCATTTTTGGTTCAGAACCTGGGTAGCGCTTGCTTGATTGGTGGATACATTTACCCACCAATAAGCAGGCGCTACCTAGATGCTGAATCAAAAATGGGCTGGCTCCTATGCNNNNATTGCATGATCTGAATCATGAAAGAAGACATTTGGGTTTTGTGTCCCTTTAATTAATTGGTAATCTAAAACAGATTTATTAATCTATTTACATTTGCCCAGCCCGGACATCTACCTTGGTAGCTTTTGGAATTTAAATTGACTTTAAAGTTAATATTTTATTTTTTGCATTAGAAATGATTCTGTGCAAGCAAAATATAATTTATAAAGTATTTAAAACGTAATTCTGTTATAACAATATCTATTCTTTTGCACCTCCTCTGAACACACCTCTTGGAAAGCTTCTTCATGGTGCACAATCACTGTGCACCATGTACGTGTCTGTGGTCTGCTCAGCCTTTTCATTGTCCAAGGGTTTTTAGGATTCCCCAAACTGTTGCCACAAAGTTGGAAGCACCCAATTGTCTAAAATGTATCCTGATGACCCTTCACTGGAACTAAGGGGCCTGGCCCAAACCCTGACAAAAACAGACCATTATCCCTCCTCCAGCAAACTATTCAGTAGGCTTTATACCACTCCTGCCATTTGTCATTGTGAATGTTGATGTGAGGCTTGTGTACAGCTGTTTGGCTATGGAAAACCCATTACATGAAGCTCTCGATGCACCGTCCTTGTGCTGATGTTGTTTCTAGAGGCAGTTTGGAAATCTTTAGTTAGTTATGCAACAGGTGATAAGCAACTTTGTTGTGCTTCAGCATTATTGCCAGACTTTTTGCATTTGTGTTATTCGTGTTACAGCGAATGTTGAATATAGCCACTGGCAGCGACATTCGGCTCTTTTTGGAGTCGAATTTCATCTTTTGAAAGTGCAACACACAAAGATCTAGATTTTCACACCAAGAAATCCAGCTCTGAAAAGAAGAGCAGACTTCTGGCTGCCATGTTTGCCATTTGTTGTAACACAAAATATTACTGCTTGCCTTACTCCAGTGGTTTAAATAGATGTTCCTGTGCTGACTAAGCAAACTGCTGTCCCTGTTAACCAGTGATACCGAGGTATTGTACTTTCTATTAGTTTATAAAAACACTTTTACTTGACCTTTTTTTATGCAAAAATATTTTTACTATGTTTAACTGCTGCTCCTTTCATATACATGGTAGGAACATTTTCAGTACAGTGTCTATTTAATACTGGACTTCGCATTATAGATTGCTCTTTTGCCACTGTTTTACATAAAACGTTACCATACCAAGGGTAGAATGTATTAATCTAATACTAAAGTTTGTTGTAATTCCATTTTTGAGTTGTCTGACTATAAATTATTTGAAAATGATAATTTAAGTTTCCTAAAAACTCAGTTATAGATTTCTATTTATGAAGCTACGGATACCGCTTCATAGCCCATGAATTGCAGGCTCACAAGCTTGCAATGCTAGTATCTGGATAATTGACAAGCCCTGCTCTCACACAATTGGTTGCATAAAAGCAGAACAGCCTCACAAGCAGTTGCTTGTGCAATGGTAAATGCAGTCAGTCAGCATATGTGCGCTCGCCCCAGTGCCAGGTGGACAGGTTCCCAGCAGTAGTTTGATAAATGGTCCTCTTTGTCTCATACTTTTATTCTGTTTTTTTAAGGTTATAGAAACCAGAACCGTTGATGCGCCCTTTTTCTTGCCTGCCGTCATATTCAGAGATAAATGCAGGTATGAAACCTAAGTTCATCAAAATCTCTTGACCTTTTTCTGAGTTAAATTTACATGCACTTTTCTGGTTCCACATAGATTTTTCGTTTGATTTAAATATAAGGGTTTGTATTTTTGTACAGGGTGGTGATTAGATGGTACACACATACTTTCATAAAATTAAAGTGTTTCAGACATAGCATGCAATTTTAAACAAATTTCTAATTTGCTTTGTATCCTTTTTGAGAAGCATACCTAGGTAGGCTCAGGTGCAGCAATGCACTACTGGGAGCTAGCTGCTGATTGATTGCTGCACATATATGCCGCTTCTCATTGACGCACTTAATGTGTTCAGCTGGCTCTCAGTAATGCATTTATGAATATTCAGCTAAGGATACCAAGATAATGAAGCACATTTTTGGGGGTTTCATATCCCTTTAATAATTTCTTTAAAATGTATTGTCATAGACTAATTGATTAAATATAATTCTGGAATATTAGTTACTTTTAGTGTTGATTTTAGTTTACACTTTTAATGTCCATTTATTTTAGAGCTATTTAAAAACAGATTAAACAAGAAACTATAATGTGAAAAATGGTATTATTACATTTCAATTGGTAATATATTGCAGTGTTGCTACCACTATTGCAGCTTTAAATGGATCTGAACCCCCAAATAAGTATAAATGCATTGTATTTTTTAATTAGGCATTTGTTAATTATAAAATTATACTGTATTTAATGGTCTTTTTAAGTCTTAAAGTTGAATAATTAAGCAAAATCTATGAAACAGAAATAAATTAGATAATTTGCATTTATTCTTCAAATGCTCATCCTTCTTAGTAAACTGTCTATTTTACACAGTAGAATTGTCACTGGAGCAATAGCCCACTCTTCAACACCATTGCATCGTGCTGTGTTTTTTGTGTGTGTGTCTGTTTTCTATTTAAATTACAACTTTATTTGAGGCAGTTTTTATATAAGCCACGATCTATCTATGTTAAAAAAGATAGATAATTCCTTTATTACCCATTCCCTGGTTTTTCATAACCAACACTGTTCTATTAATATACTTTTAACCTCTGTGATTACCTTGTATCTAAGCCTATGCAGACTGCCCCTTATCTCAGTTCTTTTGACAAACTTGTTATGAATCAGTGCTGACTTATAAATAACTCCACGGGAGTGAGCACACTGTTATCTATATGGCACACATGAACTAGCACTGTCTAACTGTAAAAACCTGTTTAAAATGCAATGAGGTAAGAGGTGTTCTTAGAAATTAGCATATGAGCTTACCTAGATGTAGCTTTCAACAAATACCAAGAGAACAATGCAAAATTGGATGATAAGAGTAAATTGGAAAATTGTTTAAAATTGCATACTCTATCTGAATCATGAACGTTTAATTTTGACTAGACTGTCCCTTTAAGTCTTTGTTGTATATATTTTCCCTATGCTAAATTAAATGTTTTATAATTTAATTAGGTTTTTCTGTGATCAAACCTCCAAACTATAAATAGATCAGATAAACGTAAAACTTCCAGTATGTATTCTCTAATTCTGCTCATCTCTGGTCATTAATAGTCTTCCCAAGTCTCTGGAGAAGCAAGAAAAAAATGTATTTTTCCTAACCAACAAAATTGTGGAGTTCCTTGGAGGCAGCGGATATATTGTGGAAAGGTTGTTAATACCATATGTTCCCCAAGTGACAGGTAAGAGCTTATGTGAATAGAGCAGGATTCTATATTTATATTGATATGTTGCAAGTTAAACTGTATGGCTTGTTAACCTTGCTAACCAGAGGTAGCCTGTCAATTTATTTTTCAACTGAAAACTTGAAAACCTGTCATTGTTTCTACTGCGGACCCATGAGGATTTATAGGATGTGTAATACGAAGTACATAGAGGCCTAATAACGTAGCACTTAAAAGGCGAAAATGAAAGGGAAGGGTCGAAAATGAAACAAGCATTGTGCATTTCAATTTAAATAGTAGTATTTTTGCAATATATTTCCATTAGCAAAAAAATGCTTCTCGATAGATATGTGCCTTATGTCTTGTTAAAGTGCAGCAGAGTTCAGGATTTGCACAGATCTCAGCGTGTTGCACTGTCACAAGACTAAATGCGGCTCTTCCTGGTTATTTCAGAACAATGTGCACAACACACATATCTACCTCTCGTAAAATTTATTACTGTTTTTCAGAGGCATACGCACAAATCCTCTGAGGGCGCATGCACTAATATTCATACTCTACACCTTCACAGAGAGTCATCAGTGGCTTGTATGACACAAACACAATACACATCACCGTCAGCTCTCTAAGCTTGAATACTGCTGCACGTGCCCACACAGCATATGTGCATATGACACAGAAAAACAGTAATAACTTTTACTGGATGCATTTTTGATAATGAAAGTATGCTTCATAAATGCTTCTATTTAAAAGTGAAATGTGCCCTACCCAATCACATTTCCACTTTCTATGCGTTTTAAGTTACGTTACCCTTATGCTAAATCATATGTGTAAAAAACTGACTAGAAAATATCACATGAACATCCCTGTAAGAATATATAACCATAGTGC
>CAJPDP010570535.1:0-14761 GCA_905336975.1 Bombina variegata variegata
TATGTATATCTATATATCTATATCTATATATATAGAAGATCCAAGCAGGGACTGCACTCACTGGATTTAGAAAATAAATCAATCTTTATTAAACCGTTTAATAAAGATTGATTTATTTTCTAAATCCAGCGAGCACTCACTGGGCTTGATAGCAAAAGATGTCCTTTATTCAAGTGACGTTTCGGGGCATACTTGAATAAATAAAGCACATCTTTTGCTGTCAAGCCCAGTAAGTGCCTTTTTCTTTCTTAAACCAAAACGATGTGTATATATACATCATGCGGTACTTTTGCCTATCGTACTGCATGAGCAGCTCAGAACGGAGAACACTTGAAACAAGTAAAGGAGTTTTCAGCATGAAGTATTTTATACTTCATGAATGAAAGTCCCCTTTATTTGGTTCAATGGTCAATCCTAAGCGTTTCACAAACGCTAGGATTGACTTTCACTTTAAAAAGTGTACATACACAATTGCAGAATTTTGGTATCCACGATTCGTGGTGCACTTTTCATTCTACCCAGAAAGCCTTCACATTCTTCTCACATCCCCATCAGCTGTACTCACGCCTTGACTATTTCTAAATCAAATAGGTTTGGCATAGCTGAAATCAATCAAAGTCTTCGCAAAAACATGGTCATATCACGCCCCGGTGTTCTGCATGATACATTGGTCATAAGCACCAGTTATACATTTCCAGTGGAAATTAGATGGTATTTTACTAGACGATCTCCTTTTGAAACAAGATATTGAAAAATTATATTATCATTACTGATCATCATGGCTGAGCAAGTGCAAGCCCCAAAGTAAAAAATATATGCAGGGATTTTAGCTCTGAACTAGACAAGCCAGAAACCTTTTAGATTCCATATTACCCATGTGCCTCATATTTGTCAGGCCTGGTATAAACAAACGTTTAACACTTTTTGAGAGTGTGTGTGATCACTGAATAAAGGCTGTGCACTGAGCAGAATAATAGATTATGATTTTATAAATTCTTAATCTTTAGATCTAATCTCCCTGACCATCACCCCTGACTCTTACTGAGAGGAGGAGATGCTTGTCATAGTAAACTGACTAAGCATCACTGTGGTTTATGCTGCCCGTCTCATGTGTAGGGCAGGGTTTCTCAACCATGGTCCTCAAGTATCTCCAACAGGCCAGGTTTTCGTTATAGCTGAACTAGAGCAGAGGTGAAATAATCAGCTGATCAGTAACCATAGTTTCTAACCTGCTTTCACCCATCAGCTGATTATTTCACCTGTACTCTAGTTAAGCTATAATGAAAACCTGGCCTGTTGGGGGAACTTGAGGACCGCTACATTTAGCCACCATTCAGCAAGCGCCATCCAGGTTATGAACCAGCATTCCTGCTTTTTCAAATAAAGATACCAAGAGATGAAGAAAATTTGATAATAGGAGTAAATTAGAGCATGTAATTTTCTATCTGAATCATGAAAGAAAAAAAAATGGGTTTCATATCCCTTTTAAAATTCTCAAATAGTTGTGTTACTTTCCCTAATTTGCTTTACTTATGTTTTTCAGAGATGAAGCAATGCGCAAAGCTGGAGTAGCTCACAACAAGTCTAGCAAGGAGATGGAGAGCCATGTTTTTCTGAAAGCCAAAACCCGTGTACGTATCACTTTTGTTTATTTTTCTCTGCTTTATCCAATAGTTGCTACTGAAATACTTGTTTGTTTAGGTTAATAAAATGTTTGCCAGTTAGATGGCATTATGAAGTAGAGTGGGCTTCTCAACATTTTAATTGCATTATTTAACATACATGCATGGAACGATAATTTGTGCAACAAACAAAATATTAGTTCATTTTAGCTTAATATTGGACAACATTTTTAGCAGGGTGGTCAGTAAAATCATCCAGGTGATGTGCACATTAAATGAAAGGTTATTTCAGATCCTGGGGAGAGCATTTCTAATACTACCATATTAAAGTGGGCATTTTAAAATATATATATATATATATATAATGTGATCTCAAATTTGTGTATCATGGTGACTTGCTCCTGACTTTGTTTTAATTACAGGAAGAGTATCTTTCTTTAGTGGCCCGGCTAATCATTCACTTTCGAGACATCCGTAAGTATTGTTTTCTATTTTTCAACTGTAAAATTTGATGTGGGCATATTATAGGGTTGCCACCTCGGCCATGTTTCCTGGACACTTATGAATTTATACATGCTGCAGAGTGTGCAGGTAGGAACATGAATTTCAACCCTGAACAGCACTATTCATATTCCTCACTGCACACCTTGCAGCATGTATAACTCATAAGTATTTAGGAAAACATGACCGAGGTGGCAACCCTAGCATATTAAAGTGATTGTGAAACGCTAGGATTTACCATTGGAACAAATAAAGGGGACTTTCAGTCATGAGTATAAAATACTTCATTCTGTAAGCTCATTTATTTGTTTCAAGCGTTTGCCGGATTTCCTGTACGGCTATTGGCTAAAAGGTTGAAACGTCACCTCTCAGCCAAATAGCGTTCTGCCGCAAGCTGCCTTAGCATCTCAGTGCAGTGAATGCTGCAAACAAATATAAAGGAGCTTTCAGAATGAAGTATTGTATACTTCATGACTGAAAGTCCCCTTTATTTGTTCCAATTGTAAATCCTAGTGTTTCACAAACGCTAGGATTTACCATTACTTTAAGTCTTTTAACACAATTCATTTTCATTGTGCATTGCATGTGTTCACCCCTTATGGTGTGTTAGAGTGGGAAACTTGGGTGGTGGAGTTTAAGAATTTCTTTGCAAACATTACTTTGCCAGAGCAGTGTATGAAGTACATCGGCAGGGGTGGCAGCAGACCTGCAATCTCCTTATGTGCTGTACCACTGAGCTTTTGCAGTGTGCAATGGCACATCCATTGTTTTAGTTTGGTAACCTTGGAGATGTGATGGCCAGTAAGTACACTAGGCCATTACATTATTTATCATCAAGGGCTATAGGCAAACAAAATGTTTTTAGTTTAATCTGGGTTCGAAAATGGGCTGATAAGTAGCTAAAATTGTTATGTATCACTCAACCCGAGGGTTTCATGAACTGTTTTGTGTATCAGTGATTTGTATTACTGGTAACCAAATGATTAAATTATTTGTGTGTGTTACTATAAGAAGTTAATCACTGTATTATGTATGCATAAGAAAACCAAATCCATGTTTTATCAATTTCTTTAAAGGGACATAAAACCCAACATTTTTCTTTCATGATTCATACAGAGCATACTGTTTTACAAAAACTTTCCAGTTTACTTCTATTATCAGATAAGCTTTATTCTCTTGCTTTCCTTTTGTTGAAGGTGCAGGAATACAAAACTGGGAGCTAGCTGAACATACCATGTAAGCCAATAACAGTTATATATGCACAGTCACCAATCAGCTGCTAACTCCTAGTAGTGCTTTGCTGCTCCTGAGCCTACCTCGGCATTCTTTTCAACAAAGAATACAAAGGAACAAAGCAAATTAGATAATAGATCTAAAATGGAAAGTTGTTTAAAATTGTTTGCTCTATCTGAATCAGGAAATATTTTTTTGGGGGGTTTAGTTCCCTTTTCTACTTTTAGTAGCACAAGAACTAGTCGCTACAAGGAGTCTGACTTATGTGAGGGAGAAACGTTCACCATCTATATTTGCTCTTTTTGCTTAAACCAGTTAATGCATAGCCATGGAATCACGGTCTATAAGCCCTTCCTTTCAAATGCTACTTATGCTGATAACAAAATTGTTGAATTTAGTTAAAGTTATAGTAAAGCCTAGTGTTTGTTAAACTCTAGGATTTACCAGTGGAACGTTCCTTTATTTGTTTGAAGCTTTCGCCACGCTGAGGCAGCCCACGACCGAACACTATTTTGCTGTGAGGAGATCTTGGCCAATAGCGTACTAGTTATCTGGCATGGTGCCAGCTGGCCCGCATGGCTATTGGCTAAGAGGTGGAAACGTCACCTCACAGCAAAATAGTGTTCGCCCGTGGGCTGCCTGAGGAGCTCAGTGCGGCGAACGATTCAGACAAATAAAGGAACTTTCAGCATGAAGTATTTTATACTTCATAACCGAAAGTCCCCTTTATTTGTTCCACTGGTAAGTCCTAGCGTTTCACAAACGCTAGGATTTACCATCACTTTAAGTATACAAGTACGCCTTGTATAACTGTTCAACTGAAGCATGATGATGACGACAGATGAACGTTGCTACAGCCCAAGTTTAATGAGTCATACTTAAATTGAACAATTTTTTTTCCTTAGTTCATGAGCCATCATGGTTGCAAGTAAGTTAAACAAACTTTGAAGTCTACTATAATTCAGTATCAAGAAAAAGACTTCCAAATAATAGTTGGAAGCTTTGATAACATCATGTCTTTGAAGAAGGGCCTCTAATTTTAAAAGTCATGATTTCTGAATAAATATTTAAAGTCTCTAAAGAAATATTCAAGGAACACAAGGTGCAGAACCATGATCTACTGTAAAAAAGCCACTAGTAGTAAAGTCTTAAAATTACATTGAACCCAAAATAAAATCTACTGAAAATCGTTTAAGCGTAGCAGAAATCAATGCAGTATTTATTTTTTAATTTTGCCTGCTTTATCTGTAATCTATCACACTGCATTGTGCTTCTCCCACTCGCCTCAGAGAGGCTGGAGAGTGTCCTTCAAATAATTCCTGCTGCAGTTTTTCTGAACATGCTACACAAGCTGCTGATTAGTTACATCTGGCTTCTGGCCACAGAAAAGAAGATAATGTTAAAGGGGCAGTCTACTTGAAAATGTTTGTTTAAAAAGATAGATAATCCCCTTATTACCCATTCCCCAGTTTTGCATAACTAACACTGTTTAATATTTTTTTTACCTCTGTAATTACCTTGTATCTAAGTCTCTTCATCTCAGTTCTTTTGACAGACTTGCATTTTAGCCAGTCAGTGCAAACGCGAGTGAGCACAATGTTATCTATATGGCACACATGAGCTTGCACCATCTAGCTGTGAAAAACTGTCAAAATACCCTGAGATATGAGGTGACCTTTAAGGGCTTGGAAATTTGCATATGTGCCTACCTAGGTTTAGCTTTTAACAAAGAATACCAAGAGAAGAAAGCAAATTTGATGATAAAAGTAAATTTGAGTTCTTTGAAATTGCATGCCCTACCTGAATCATGCAAGTTTGAAGTGATTGTAAATCCTAGGGTTTGTGACACGCTATGATTTACCAGTGGAACAAATAAAGGGGACTTTCAGTCATGACGTATAAAATATTTCATGCTGAAAGTTCCTTTATTTGTCTGAAGAGTTCGCAGCGCTGAGCTCCTCGGGCAGCCCACAGCAGAACGCTATTTTTCAGAAAAGTGACGTTTCCACCTCTTAGCCAATAGCCATGCTGGCATTATGCTGTATAGCTAGCACGCTATTGTCTAAAATCACCTCAGTGATAACATTTAATTCTGCCATGGGGGGCCTGAGGCACTCAGCGCAATAAATGCTGCAGACAAATAAAGGAACTTTCAGCATGAAGTATTTTATACTTCATGACTAAAAGTCCCCTTTATTTGTTCCACTGGTAAATCCTAGTGTTTCAAAAATGCTAGGATTTATCATCACTTTATTTTTGACTAGGCTGTCCCTTAAACATATTTGAGAGTTTTCAAGAGATATATTCCTAAATTTTGCCAGCCATGAGTGCCAACTTATTTATGTACAGGGAGGATTCCTGGTTACCTCCAGCGAGCCTTGAACCTGGAAGACTGGCATTTGTGAAAATGACTTCAATTTAGCTGCAGATAACTATTTGCCATAGAATGTTCATTTGTCTGCAGTATAAGGAACACTGAGATTTATTCTTTTAGACATGGTTAGTAAATAGTGGTTTTGCTAGGAAAAGGAGCTCATGGTCTCATGTGAACTATAGAACCTGACAGTAGATAAGAACCAAAAAGCCCATCAAGTCTACCCATATTACATTTTACTGTTTTCTTAGGATAGCCTTATGCATGTCCCAGGCATTATTGAATTATTTCACAGTCCTTGTAAAATAAACCGAGCAAATACAAGTACAGTCAGAGGGGATGCCATGAAGCCCAGCATCACCATACAGTCTCTTGCACAGGGATGATACCTTTGTTTGAGATCCATCTCCGTTTACATGATTATGGTTCTTGAAGGAATACATAGATTTTGTCCGAGATAATACCCAGAAAAAGAACCCAATTTGATGGCACATGAGAGATTATGGAATAGTTGATGGTATCAATCAAAAGTATGATGACTGCTTCACTTGAAGTCTCCGCACTCTGTTTTCCTACCTCCTCTTCAGCTTCCTGAGCACAGTGTTCAGATAGTGTTCAGTGACCCACTGAATTCCAAGGTAGGAGGGGCACTTCAAGGAATTAATCATTACTTTGTGTGCGTTCTGAATAATAACTGGGTCTAATAGTGATGTGTGATGTGTTTGTGAGAGATTTGTTCACTGGTTCTTAATTTGAAAATACAATTAGTCCAGCCATGATGCACACCTTTTTAGCTCCAGAGTTTTTGTAATGTTACTCTCTTGTATTTTGTTTCCAGATAACAAGAAGTCCCAGGCAAATGCAAGTGGTAATTTAAATTTCTTTCACATTTCTTGTTTTTGTTTTGTGTTTTTCCTTTGTGAATCCAAAGTCTGACTTTTTTTTCTTTCTTCATATTAGATCCTATGAATGCCCTGCAAACCTTGACCGGGCCACCACCTGGTGGATCGCAAGGAATGGTCATGGGTGTTCGCCCTCCTGGACCCCAGATGGGTGGCATGGGTGGGATGCCTCAGATGCCCCAGCAGATGAATATGCCTGGGCAGCCTCAGCCTGGGTCATCAGGAATGGCACCACATGGAATAACTGGTGTGTCTGCAGGAAACCAACCTAGTAAGTACTTACTGTTATCTAGAACCTATTGTACAGATTGCCACCGATTGACTGTTTTAGCTGTCCAATTACTTATTTTCATAATTTTTTTCCAATTTTTAAATGAAGGGGAGCACAAGGAATTAAAGGGACAGTAAACACCTTTTAAGATTTATATATAAAATGTTTAATTATGCATAATGAAACAACTTTGCAATATATTTTCTGTATTTATTTTGTCCCCATTTTCATGTAATTTAGCTCTGAAATAGAGCTATTTCTATTTCTGACTTATCAAGGCTAACCCTGCTGTATAAATGTCCCTAATTGGCTTTAGCAAATAATAAATGCAAAACAATTTACTTTATACTAATTGTATGGCTGTGACTAGCCTTGTTGTTGTCGGTGGGCTAAAGCCCAGATTGGCTTCTCCAAATAAGGCAAATGGTGGGTGCAGTTTGGATATTGCAAAATAACTGTAGTAAAAAGGATGTTAATTACAAGGTGTTTGCCATCCTTTTAATCAGTGGTGAGTGTGTGTGTTGTTTGTTTGTGTGTGTTTGTGGTATCATTTATTGTTTTTGTGCATCATATTTAATTTCATTTAAGCAACAATTGTTTATATATTTTAGTGATCTCCATACATCATACTGTATTATTTTCGAGCATACATTATAAATGCACAATTTAATCAATTGATTGGAATAGCACAAGTTATGTTCATTTATGGGTCAGTGTGGAGAGTCATAAATGTCATAAGTATACCTATTAATCCATTTCCAACCAAAACTGAAAACTACTTGAGGTGGACTTCATATTTATGAAAGGTTATTGTACTGAGAGATGTTGTAGAGGCTATTGGTTTAAAGATGTAACTTGGGATCAACTATTAGGGGACACATTATTATTGTTGTTATAGAGTAGATGTTTTACTTGACAATTGTATGCTGTATCCCAGTCCTCTGTATTTTCTATTAATGTGTAAAGATGTACTCTGCCTTTTGCTCTTTAGCTCCTCTGCAG
The DNA here is from genome assembly GCA_905336975.1 of Bombina variegata variegata. Lineage (NCBI taxonomy): Eukaryota > Metazoa > Chordata > Amphibia > Anura > Bombinatoridae > Bombina > Bombina variegata. Next base: position 7,906 of record CAJPDP010570535.1, read on the forward strand.
CTGCAGCAAATGGCACAGCAACAGCAGCAGCAGCAGTTTCAGCATCAACAAGCTGCTTTGCAGCACCAACAACAGCAGTTTCAGGTGGCCCAACAAACTGCAATGCAACAGCAACAGCAGCAGTTTCAGGCGGCAGCAGCAGCTCAACAGCAGCAGCAGCAGGCACAGCAGCAACAGCAGCAGCAGCAGCAGAACCAGCAACAGCTCCATGCAGCTGCACAGCAGCAGCATATACTGAAACTGCAGATGCAGCAGCAACAGACCCAGCAGCAAGTAAGAGATTGTCAGAGATCAAAGGTGTCAGTTATATCACTGAATTCCCCCAGGGGGCTATACATGATTATGATGTTAGATAAGAACCAAAGGCCCAAATAGTTTGCCCATATTTCCTAGAAAGTATGAGCTTAATTAGTCTGTAGGATATCTTTGTGCTTATCCCAGGCATTATTGAACTCACCCACATTGTTTGCCTTTACCACCTTAAATCAACAACATTTTGTGAAGAAAAAAAAATGCGCTGCTACTGGAAATTGAACCTATACTCTGTCTAACACTAGCCAATACTCTGTTAAGCCAATTTCCATGTATATAATGCTGCAGAATGCATTACAACAACAAAAAAGACTAACAATTTAGGGTATAGGTTTGCAATTGGATGCTACGCCTCAATTCATTTTTTTTCTTCCTGCAGCAATTACAACAGCAGCAACTTCAAAGAATTGTGCAAATTCATCAACTGCAACAGCAGCAGCAACAGCAGCAGCAGCAGCAGCAACAACAGCAAACTCAAGTTATGCAGCAACAGCAGCCAATGCAACAACAGCAACAAATGCAGCAGCAACCACAGCAAGTGTTGCAGCTTCAAATGCAACAGCAACAGTTGGCACAAAGTCAACAGCAGTTACTTCCTTCACAACAGCAACAACAAACTATGGTATCATCAGGACAGGGTCTGCCAGGGCAGATGCCCCCACAAGTTATGTCTGTAACCCTCACACAACAGCAGCAACTGAAAATGCTTCAGGTATTTGCCTGACATGAACAAAAAGAACTGGCATGTGATGAGTTAACCTAGATGCACTACATTTCTTTTAATTGGTTGGTGGAAATGTTAAAATGAGAAATATTAGGTTTGTTTTTTTACATGCACTTAATAAAAGTAAGAAATCTCTTTTCTTGATCAAAGGTGAGAGCACAACAGGCTCAGCAGCAGGCACAGCAGCAAGCTCAACAGCAGGCACAGCAGCAGGCACAACAGCAGGCAGCTCAGGCCCACATGGCAGCCACAAGTGGGCAGGTAAGTGTTACGGAAAACTGAGGGCCTCTTCCTCTGCATGGAATTGGGTTTCTAACTGTAACGGAAACATTTTAAAGCAGCAGTGCAGATTTGTTTTTTACTAGAAATTATTGTTCACTGTCTGAAGTAAAACCCCCCACAAAATGCTTGTAAATATTTGCAATTAGATACACAGTTAACCATACTCTGTTAATTGTGCACCTTAGAAACCAAGCTGTTTAAAATCCTTTAGTAAAATCTCTTGTGTAGTTCAGTTTGAGAGTTTATTTTAACTTGCACTGCTGCTTTAACTATGGTTCCCATGTGGTGAGATTATAAGGCTGCTGGTTGGTAATGAGCACTCTGCTGTGTTGATTGACCTACAGTGCTATATACTATAAAAAGTTGATTGGTAACAGAAGGTCCTGACAACTTCTCTTCAAATGTTAAAAATGTCTTCGTTAGGATTTTAAGATAAGCAAAATATTCTTCATATTTTTTGCTTATGGAGGCAGCAATCGGTTTAGCCACAGTAACCTGCATATTACAGTTCATTTGCTTTATATTTAACAGATCTTTTTGCCAACTTAATTGCTTCACCTTGAGGTTCAGAATTCTAGGTAGAAGTTATTAAATAGATGCAGTCTACAAAACCCAGGCAGATTTGACTATTCAAACAAGCCCCCACATTTTGTGTATTGGGCTCTACTAAACGGATAAAAGTTTGAATTAGGAGTTTGTGTCTTGTGCTTCTCTGCTATAACAACTCCCATTATAGCCTCTGCCTAAAAGCCTTGGCCATACCTGCTTTCTGCTTGTGTTGATGAATTCTTTTGTTGTGTTCACTGCATGTGTGCTCTTGCAAACTTGTTCTATATTTACAGTACATTAAATGCTTTCTGAGGTACGACAGGTCTAAAACATAATTGAGCTTTATTTAGGTTTTCTCTTTTGGTGTTCGGTTTTAATCTCAATATCGTCGTCTCTTTACCGTGTGGTTCCTAAAGTAGGTGTGTCAGCTCCCACCTTCCTCCTCCAACATACTTTAAAGTATGCTTAACTTGAAAGTATCAAAGCGGCTCAAAAATCATTTTCTAAAGCTAAGTATGTTGTTGCAAGTGTGCTGCTCTCATTTAAGAATAAAGCGTAATCTGTCGTTTTGGCTTTTACTAAGGAAAAGTACATTTTCTGCTTGTCCCCTACAAATGGCCATTACTGGAAGTGCTGAGGCATCTGGACCTTAAAGGTTTATTACAATATGAAATTGACATTATCTGAATAGTGGTTGTTAACAAATATTACTTCTAGACATCTAACGTTCTATCAAAATTGTAGAAGATTCTTATGTTGTAAGGTGCATGTAGATTTGACATAGTATAGCTGTAGGGCACTTTTTCTTGTATATAATAATGCATTCTTCACTGGTGAGAGATCTTGCAGTGTGCTACACATATCCTGAACGGAGTACCAAGCACTAAGCTGGGGCTGATGGGACATAATACAAAACAAAACTAGAAATTACTCTCTTACTTAGGTTCTACTATGTTGCTAGCTTTGTGGGATATATATTGATAAGATAAACATTTATGTACCTACTAAGATTCAACAGGGATGCCAACTGAGTGGTGGTTGTATTGCTGGTGCTTTTTGCTGTGGTTTTCTAGCTTTTAGTGCAGGTTTCTCTTGCTTGGGATGCTGCTCAGTACTCCGACTAGAATGCAGCGTGCTTCTGGGGCCTCTGGACCTGCATGTGCACACCTCTTTCCTATCCTTCGCACTGCATTTCTTGTTTTACGTTTGTCTGTTGTCCCTCTGTCCTCAAAGATGATCACCGCAGCTATGGCCAGAGGTGGGATGACAGTAAGACCACGGTTTCCGCCCACCACCACCACGTCTGCCACGCCTCCGAGCTCCGTCCCTTTGGGAGGACAGCAGATCCCACAGGTATTGACTTCTTGTGGGTGCCTGAGCTAAGATAAGGTCTGTGGTTTGCTGCAATCTCACATGTTGTGTGTGACACCATCACCTCTGACCAGTGTCAGGAATATTATGTCCTTTTTAAAAAAAACAAAACTCAGAACCTGAAGGCGATCTCTTTTATTGACAATAAGAGTAATATTTATTTCTTTTTAGTCCTGTTCTATTCTTTAAAATGTTATGCTTTTGTACTCATGGAACCCTCATTAAATGTAGTCTTGTTTTAATTTACAAGCAATATGACTTTCAGTAAAATACACAGACTGGGCTTTGTACAAACTCAGTTTATAGTCTGCTTTTTACCTTAGTTATGTAGCACTTGCTGTATTCTTTTGTAACATGTAACCTTTATCCTTGCTCCACCTGTATAGATCCTGCTTGCTTGCCTGTCTCAGCAGCTGTGTCATTATAATAGTGCAATTGATCAAATGTGACCTTGTAATCGCACACAATTTTAAGTTTAGAATAAAGAGTCGTAGAAGGGAAATATCCAGGGAAGCACAAGTAGACATTACAACACAGCTGACGGACAGGCTTTATAGTATATGTGTGTAAAAGAACAAGAAGTGTAAGGCAACTTATAAGATGGATGTTTTCAGTGCTGCACAAAGAGTAGTAATATAGCTATGAAGTGTCAAATGAAGTACAATTTGTGACCTTTAAAGGGGCGCAGTACACACTTATAATAGAAATTGCTTAAATAGGTGTAGTGAAACGACTTTGGAATATACTTTCATTATTTAGTCTCCTTTTCCAAAGAAAATTGCAAGTGTATACAGACTTCACAATGAATACATTAAGAAAAAGCTGGACATAAAATCAATGTTTTAAAATATATTTAGATGATAACTTTAATAGCTGTAAGGGAAAACAATGTTGCCCTTTTAAAAACCCTGCTCTTTTCCCCGTACTCTTATTTACTTATTAAACATGTTATCTCTAAATCACTTTTGTTTACACACTTTATAACCTTTTATGATTTTACAGTAAAATACAGAAATTGACAGTTGGGAAGGCAGATGGTTTTCCAAAGCAGAAGCATGTGTAGTAGGTCTAAAATAGTCTGTTTAGTTCTAGGTAATAACCACCTAGTCTATTTTTGGAGATGGTGGAGACATTTAGCAAACAGTTTTCAAAAGGATATTAGCTAAGTTGAATGGACACTGTACTTGCATTTGGCTTCCAATAGGGCCTTTCAAAATGCATTACAATCCTTTTTTTTTTTTTCTTTTTTTCATTTTCTGAAAATTCATTGTTCCTGTGCTGAATAATTTCAGTCTTGTAGAGGCTTCACTAATGGTTTTGCAGTAGCCCCCCCCAGACTGATCTTTCATGTGTGTGATATATAATTTTTTTGAGTTTAAAGTCCCTTTATTGGTAACATTTTACTGCTACTAATATTTTTAGAATGATAGTTTATGTACTCCTCATTCTTCGGATTGTGCTGAGGGGCACTGTAGAAACAATACATACTACTATTAATAAATATATTTAGCAGACTGTTAAATATATCCGATTCAGTCCACAAAATTCATACTATTAATACCAAATAGTAGTCCAAATGTTTATTCAGTGAACTTGCCTGTCAGCTCTCTTAGTAGTGTTAATCATCTCACCAGGAAACCTGATCTAGAAATGAAACAAGAACGTGCCTCATAGGGTGGTAATGTTAAAACAAAGTGAAGAAAGCAGAAAGCTTTTCTCTTATATGTGAAGCAACCAATAGTGCTATTCAAGCATGCTGGGTCCTTTTAAGTTCCCCAGGTGAGCTTCCATCTAGTCACTGGTGGAGCTGGTACAACCTCTGTTACTCTAGATACTCTGTACATCTCCACTTCTAATCAGAAACTCCCCTATCTATGGGAAACCTTGTTTTTGGACTTGCTAAACCATCAGCAGTAATAGTCTAATTTAGATGTGGGCTATTAAATAAGAAAATGAAAACCAAATAATTTCCTTCAGGATTAATATAGAAGATACAATTTTAAAACCATTTGTACTAAGATTATTACGGCAACTCTAAACTTTGTAAGGTTCTGTATCATAGGGGCAAAAAAAAAAAAAGTTACATTTATTTAAACCTCTTAAGTTCGAATTACATCACTGCACATGGGGAGGTCAGCAAGCACCGGGAAGGACCACAGGGCTTAAGGGAGCTAGATGGTGGGGGGTTTGGTATGGTATTCAAACACCAGATCTCAGCTCCGTTAATCCCTAGAAACCCCCAAGACCCACCATTTGAAAGCTAATTATAATACACTAATTTTAATGCATTTCACACCCATATGCCCTTATAACAGCCCATAAAAAAGGCCTAAATTCCCCCAAGAACCCCTTGTTTTAAAGCCCAAAAGCCCATCTTTAAAATAAAGAACCTTATATAAGTTTTAAAAGCCAGGTGATCACTGTGGTAATAGTGATCACCTGGTGTGTATAAATGTCCATTTATTTGCATAGAGGCTCATTGGAGCCCCTATGTGCACATCAACACTAACTAAAGGACCCTATTTATGTGAAAATAGTCCATTTTTTATTATGGCGTTTAGGAAAAACAAAAACCAACACTGTATTGTTGCAATTGTATAGTTTGAGCTGTTGACTCTCCATAAAAAAATAGAGATTTACAATAAGTCTGGGTTTCTTATTTGAAAATGGTCTACAGTTGTGCCTAAATGTCTAAAAACTGCAAAACAGCTCAGGATATGGGTGGAAATGGCTTAGCAGTTAAATGGTTAAAATATTAAAAGCAATGCATTCCTCAAATCGAATAAATATGTGGACACCTGACTATCCTCTATGAGCTTGGACATCCCATGCCAAAACTACGGGTATTAATATGTAGTTAGCTGTTCTTTTGCGGTTATAACAGCCACTATTCTTCTGGGAAGGCTTTCACAACAGCTTGGAGCGTGTATGTGGGAATTTGCATCCATTCAGCCAAAAGACCATTTGGTACTGATGTTGAATGAGAAGGTCTCGCTCGCAATCAGTTTTCTAGTTTATCCCAAAGGTGTTCAGTGGGGTTGTTGCTCCTAGATAGATGCTTCCACTTCACAATAATGGCACTTACAGTTGACTGGGACAGATTTAGTAGGGCAGAAATGTCAAACTGCCAATGATTGTCAATGGAGATTTCATGGCTATGTGCTGGATTTATTTTATACCTGTTAGCAATTGGTGTTACTGAAACACTTGTTCTCTCTCTCCTCTCTTTACACTCTTGCTCTCTCTTGCTCTTGCAATTAAAGATACTGTGCAAACAAGGAGCTGTGGAATATAGGATTGTTACAGTAATTATCTAACAGGATTTCCACACAACCTTGTTTACAGTCTCTTTTGTTGCCTGTTTTATATCTGTTGCTAGTTGTCGTCAGGAAGAAAAAATCATAAAGAGAAAACTTAAGTTTTTAAACTTCGCCGTGCCCGTTACTTTATAGAAACTCAGTGGAATTTAGAAAACAAACAATTTTCAGTTAAATTACATGAAAAAGGTGTAAAATAATAAAAATATATTGCAAAGATTTTGTTTTTTCCTACTACGTGTAATGAAACCTTTTATATTACAATATAAAAGTGTTTAAAGAGACTGTCTACACCAGAATT
>CAJPDP010572284.1:1830-15535 GCA_905336975.1 Bombina variegata variegata
CCGGGTAAAAGATCTATTGCTATTAGGGAGCTGAATAAACTGAAAAGCCAAATTATCCTATTACAAGAAACCCACTTTCAGAGGGGCAGGGAACCACGGTGGATTCCCCCCCATTTTCCCATAACGCACTTTGCCTCTGGCCCAGACAAAAAAGGGGGAGTAGGTATCCTCATACACAAATCCCTTCCTGTACAGGTAAATCACATTGTCAAAGACACAGAGGGGAGGTTCATCCTGCTAGTGGGCTCTCTTTTTGGCCAACAACTTACTATTCTAAATATATATGCCCCCAACCAAGCCCAAACCAAATTTTTTTTAAAAATCTCGAATTTACTGTTGGATCACGCTAAAGGAGTGGTTTTCCTGGTGGGCGATTTCAATATTATCTTCGACCCAAAATTAGACTCCTCGAGAGGAGTTTCTACAGTCCCAAAATCCACTCTCAGAACAGTAAAGAGCTCCCTTACTAATCTGGATCTACATGATCTATGGAGATCCCTACACATAAACGAAAAAGATTACACATTCTACTCTTCTCCACACAACTGCTATACAAGAATCGACCACATTATGATACACTCTCATGGCCTCTCCCTTGCTGCACAGTGCAACATTGGTAATATAACATGGTCTGACCATGCCCCTATCACTTGTTCCATTCTTTGGCCGGATTTGCCGATCACCAATAAGACATGGAAGCTAGATGATACGTTACTGGACAACCCTACATTCTTGGGGGAAATAGAGAAATCTCTTACAGAATATTTCTCATTAAACGAAAACACAGCCTCGTCTTCTATGATGGAATGGGAGTCTCATAAATAAGTTATTCGTGGCCTCTTTATCAAACAGAGTTCGAAATTAGCTAAAGAATCCAGGGTTTATCATGCCTCTCTACTAGAAAGAATTAACACCCTAGAAAAAGCTCACAAGCAGAACCCTTCTATTGACTCTGTCTTGCAGGACCTAACTTTAGCCAGAACAGAACTTAAGGAACTCCTCACCAAAACATACCAACGTAATGCACTATACCTAAAACAATATTATTATGAAGGGGGAAATAAACCGGGAAAAATTCTTGCAAGAACCCTTCGTAGGAAACAGTTATCCTCTTACATACATTTTATCAAGTCAAAAAATGGCACCCCAGTCACAAGCAGCAAACTTATTGCCTCTACCTTTAGAGACTATTATAGACAACATAGAGGACACCACGACTGCCCCACACACACAATTAGAACTGGACACTCTCGAGAAACAAACAAATAAATACTTTAGGGACATCACCCTCCCCTCTCTCTCTGAGGAGGAAAAACTTGACCTAGCCTCCCCTTTCTCTGAAGAAGAATTACAATTAGCAATCAAAGATATGCCGACAGGCAAGAGCCCGGGCCCAGACGGTTATACCCCTAGATACTACAAAATGCTTAGTAAAACATTATCTCCTCACTTGCTAAAACTTTTTAACTCCCTAAGGGACAGACCCACATTATCCAAATCATTGCTTGAGGCGCATATTACAGTTATCCCCAAGCCAGGGAAGCCAGCCAACTGCCCAGAGAATTTCAGACCCATCTCCCTTATAAATTCGGATATGAAACTTCTAGCTAAGGTCCTTGCTAACAGATTGAATAAATATTTACCAAAACTGATCTCCCCGGACCAATCTGGCTTCATTCCAGGCCGAGAAGCCCGCGACAACACTATTAAGATTTTGCAATTGATTAATTATGCTAAATTGTCGTGGTCCTTTTTGCAACCGACGCGGAGAAGGCCTTCGATAGGGTGCAATGGTCTTTTCTGCGCAAGTCAATGACTATGATGGGAATTCCTGAACCCTTCCTAAACTCGGCTATGGCTTTATACTCCTCCCCAAACGCAAAGGTTAGAATAAATGGCACCCTCTCTGAGTCTTTTGAAATCAATAATGGCACTAGACAGGGCTGTCCCTTATCCCCTCTTCTTTTTGCCATATCTATCGAAGTATTAGCCCAGAAAGTAAGAGAAAACAAAGAGATCAGGGGAATAGTGGTGAGTGAGAAGGAATATAAGCAAGCCCTCTACGCTGATGATGCACTATTCTCTTTGACGGGTGCAGAGACAGCTATTCCTGCATTGTTAACAGAGATAAATAACTATGGTAAGATCTCCAATTTTCATCTAAATATCTCCAAATCGGAAATTCTCAACATTAACACTAACCCAACTCACGTACAACAATTAAGCAGTTATTATAACATTCCTATTGCCCAACATAAACTGAAATATTTGGGGATTAACCTTACCCACACCAATCAGGATTTATACAAACTTAACTACAACAAAATAAAGAACGAAATAATTAGAGACCTCTCGGTTTGGAAAAATAAAAAACTTTTGTGGTTGGGGAGAATAGGAGTTCTGAAAATGAACGTTCTCCCTCGCATTTTATATCTCTTCCAGACTCTTCCAATACAACTCCCTGTAGGATACATAAGTCAATTACAAAAAGCCTTTGAACAGTACATTTGGGATGGCGCTAGACCTAGAGTCCTCAAGAAGACCATGTATCTCTCTAGGGATAACGGAGGCCTAGGAGTTCCTTGCCTCCAAACATATAAATCTGCAATATCCCTCCAACACATAGTAGAATGGGGGCATAACTCACACGATAAAGCCTGGATACACATAGACAGACACATTTTTAAAATTAACAATGTAGCAACGCTAGCTTGGATACCTCGTCAACAAAGACCTAAGATACTTGAAAAATATCTTGTTACAGCAGGGGTTTTATCAGACTGGGATAAACTAATATCCACTAGTACCCACATTTCCTCGAAAGACGGTCCTCTAACACCGATTCTAGAACACACTGAACTCCCATACTGTCGTTTAGGCTTTACCAAACTACAACCGTATAGTCTTAGATTGGGGTCAGTTTATTTTCTTTCAGAAAATGGCAGAACCAAGACACAATCCGAATTGGAAGAAACCCACGGGGAGATATTCTCCTCATGGCTTCACTACCACCAACTGATTCACTTTATCTCCCATCATAAATGCAAGGAGGCGCTCGGTAGGAGACTCACACCCTTTGAGACACTTTGTATTTCTATATTAGCCCCTACACACTTAATTTCTAAACTTTACAAGATAATATCCAACTCCGAGGCAGCAGACCTCCCTTCATACACATACTCTTGGAACAGAGAACTGGACTGTGAAATAGATGCAGAAACCTGGCATCGAGCCTTTAGACTAATTAAAAAATCCTCGGTTTCGGCAACAACTCAAGAAATCCACCTAAAGTTTTTATGCAGGTGGTACTTAACCCCGATGCGCCTCCATAGGATTTTCCCCGGACTTAATAACACATGCTGGAGGGGCTGCGGGGAGGAGGGATCTCTTCTCCACATTTGGTGGTCATGCTCCCGGCTACTTAGATTCTGGCCAGACATCTTGACAGAGATGTCAGAGATTCTTGGAGTTGAGATCCCTCATAACCCTAAAGTTATTCTGTTCCTTGACCTCCCCGAGGTAGAAGGGGTAGGCAAATGACCATTACTCCTAATTATGCTTTCTGCTGCTAAAAAACTCATTCCAAAGCATTGGAAATCCCAGACAGTTCCCACTCGTGAGGTATGGAGATCTACAGTTTCCGACCTTCTCTCACTGGAGAGATATCATTTTCTAAAAACGCACCATTTGGAAACTTATGAACTGATGTTGGCATTGTGGCAAAGGAAAATATAATTTCTCAAATTGTTAATTTAAATTTTTTTATTTTTTTTTTCTCTTCCTCTCCGTTCCCCCAACTTTCTCCCCCCTTCTGCACACCTGTCACTTTTTCTCTTCTTCTTCTTTCTTCACACACTAATACCTTTTTCTCTTCTTTTTCCTTGAAAATTATGTGACTTTTGGCAACTTTTGTTGTCAAATTTCTGAAAACTGTAAAATTTGAACAAGCACTGTGAGAAAAGTTTGGATATATTCTTAACATTGCAATTACTCACCTGTCTTCTCATGCCTATATATCTCATAACGGATTAGACAATTTTGGTTTGTAAAGCATAAAACATGGCTTTGTTGATTTCCTAGATCTGTAAGCTCTGTATAAGTTCCAATCCATGTTCCGCATTATGCTTATCTAGATGTATTACCTTGTTGTCTTTTTCAATATCTTAATAAAGATTTAATAAAAAAATAAAAAATAAATAAAAAAAAAACAATTAGAGTAAGTTGCCCTCCGGTATTGGAAGACACAACCAATTCAAAAAGTATAATGATACAAGGAACCATAAATGAAACAGCGACATTTTGTTTTGGAGGACTTCAAATACATGGAGCTTTTTTTTCTATTCTGAAAGCAAATTTGTAATAATCTATACTGGTTACCGGATAATGAGGCTTGTTGTATATTTTAATTAATAGACTTCCTAATGCTTATGTCAGCTGTTCAGTGTGTGATAGGAAGACTGTCCTAGACATTGAACCTAGATAACGATTTCTGAACTTGGTCTGGTGATAACAATCTTAATACGCTTCTGCCATTAATAACCACTGAACTACAAAATCATTATCTTTGGAAAAATGTACAAATTGGTTATCTGCGTAGTATAACTTTCACTGGATCTCATTGGATTTTTTTAATTAATTTTTGGTCTTATTTTTATTTTTTATTATTATTTTTTCTGCAAATTTGGACACTTTATTATACATATTAGGATCACATTTTTTCATATACTTCAGGATTCCATTTGGACCCACAGGACATATCATATAGGACATTTGTTAAGGATATCAAACAGTACTTTTCATATAGGATATCTGATAAGGATATCATCACTTATTAAGACACTTTCATTACTTGGGACTTTATGTATCATTATACTTTTTAAATTTGTTGTGTCCTCCAATACCGGAGGGCAACTTACTCTATTGTTTTTAATGTTTTTATATGTATAGGGTACCCTAATCTATATGTTATTAAATGTATATTTAATCTGATTATTTGATACTCAATTTGTTAATCTGATACTTTAGCCTTGGTTGGCGCTCCCTTTTTTATAATCTATAGCTATTCTCTTTGAGTTTTAGGGATCTCACTTTGGGAGCTTGTATATTTTGAGTGTTGGCGCTGTATATATACTTTTTAATATTGTAGTTCATCCTTGAGAAGGGTACCTAGCTAGCCCTTAGGAGGTTCAATACAAAATAATGGTACAAGGAGTGCCAAAAGAAGGCTAAGGTATAAAAACGAAAATGTGATATGTGACAATCTAAAAGGAATTTATACATTTATTCTCATCTTATATAAAACACACATAAAACACGTTAAAATATATATTCACTCAATAGGCTTACCATATACTGTCAACGCGTTTCGGCCCTCTCAAAGGCCTTTATCAAGAAAAATTTTTCGATTATATCATCTTTTTAATCTTTGGAATTTTTTTTAATTTATCACCAAGATTTGTATTTTTCATCAGGATTTACACGGATTTGGATTTAACTATTTTCTAGTGGCTTTCAGTCCCAACTGACACTTTCTTCAGAAACCCACCTATTTAACTTGGCATTACCCCAGTTCTACCTGTGAGGGGTAGACCTATACGCTCTCTTGTTTATATGTGATTTTTATGAGCTCCCCATGTTTTACACATGGATCCATGTTAAGTGAATATATATGTTAACATGTTTTATGTGTGTTTTATATAAGATGAGAATAAATGTATAAATTCCTTTTAGATTGTCACATATCACATTTTCGTTTTTATACCTTTAGCCTACTTTTGGCGCTCCTTGTAACATTCTTCTATAGTACTATGAAAGCATGTTACTGTAAAGACGGGGCAGCACTAAGTCGAAGCCTGACAGTGTTGCCGTAGCCAATGCTATGAATGGGACTGTGAGAGTTACTGGAATCTGGGGCCAAGCTAAGAAGATGGAGTTTAGTGCCATTTATAGCCTGAAGTGAACTGTGTGCCAATGTCAGATATGGCAAAGGAAGTTAATAATAGCCTTTATGTGACTTGTGCTAAGGGTAGCGCTCTTTGTACCCTTGGCATTGGAAGTGACCTTGTTGCAGTATTGGCACCAAGACCTGCAGAAGAAGCATTAAAAGGCCCTTAACGACATCACTCTATGTTTGATAATTCTGTATGGGATTCCTGGTGTTCCTTTTTCCATCCTGCCCTTCATTTTGGTTTGACCCCCTTCTGGTACCTTAAGTTTTGGACTGTGCTAACTCCCTGAACTATGACTTGGATAACCCTTGTGCATACTCCTCCTGTTATTGCTGTTAATACTGGTTCCCAACTTCTACCTGTTCCTTGACTAGTCTCCTGTCTCATCACTGAACTTATATATATGGTTCCAGTTCTGCTTCCCTTGTGACAAAAATTTGCTTGTAAAAAACTTCCAAAAGGAAAGAAAGTCTTTGCAACAAGCTGGATTGCGCTGAAACAAGAACAGAGACCCCGCTCTTTTACAAATATGACAAGGAAGCCAATATAAGATGTATACAGTTACTTACACCGGGAAATTAGTAATCATCATACTATGGTGCCCTCTTATTACTCTCAGCGTATAAACATGCTCTCTTTAGCTGGGTCTGAGCCTTAGGTTATGTGCACCGTAATCAGAATGATGGGCTCTTAATTTTAAATGAGCAGGAGATTTTTTTCTGACAAATGTAAAAATGTTCTTCAATTTGCTGCTCACATGATACTGAGGAGAGGCAAATTGAAGAACATTTTTAAATTTGTCAGAAAAAAATCTTCTGGTGACAACTTTGGTCTACTTCTGACTTACGATATTGGTTCCAGCCCTTAACCAAGGCAATTATCTATTCACCTTATTATTACATAGGGTTGCAACCATGCTGGTATTAAAGGGACACTAAACCCAAAAATGTTCTTTCATTATTCAAGTAGAGAATTTGATTTTAAACAACATTCCAATTTACTTCTTTTATCTAATTTGCTTCATTCTTTAGATATCCTTTGTTGAAGAAATAGCAATACACATGGTTGAGCCAATCACACGAGGCATCTATGTGCAGCAACCAATCAGCAGCTACTGAGCCTCTTTCAGCAAAGTATATCAAGAGAAGGAAGCAAATGAGATAGACGTAAAAATAGAAGTAAATAAGAAAGTTGATTTAAATTGTATTTTCTTTCTAAATCATGTAAGAAAATTTTTGGGTTTCATGTCCCTTTAAATATAGAAATCAATATGATATTATGACCAAGCTTCTAAGAGCATTTGAATGTAATTATAAACACAATTCAGGCCTACCAACTTTAGTTCCTGATTAAGGCTATATAATTATTTATGCACAGAGAAATGCCACATACAGGCCCACAGTTACATATCACAAGGAAAATATGACTTGATGAAATGTGCCATCTAAAGTGTTCTATACCCAAGTATGTCACAATGACATTACCTGATATGCTGCATATGTGATGAAGTTCAATGCAGAGAGTGACAAAAATATCAGGACCTTACGTGCACAACATTCTGTATAATTTCAATGACAAGCAAAAAGTGTAATGATACTAGTATTACAAGTCCGTGGTTAATCCTTGTACTTTAGCAATAATAACGTTAAGGCTGGAAATATTAACCTCAGTGAAAAGCTCTGGTAAAGTCATTGTGACTGCTCACACAGGAAAACCAAAAAAGTGGAGTTTTATGTTTAATTTTCACATTATTTCAACACATTTACAAACATTTCCATTGTGCTGTCATAATTGAAACCACAACCTAATCAAATGGACTGAGCTTGCAGGGAGATAGTATCTCTTTAGTTACACAAAATTCTGCTTTATCTGTGTATACACAGTGAGACCAGTACTTAGTGAGAACGATGGAAAAGTGAACAGTTTAATAAAACAAATTAAAACATTTTTTTTTATGTTACAGCAGCTAAAGGGATAATTGGGAATACATTAAAGGCTGAAAAATTACAGTACACTTGAATACAAATCTCCCAATGTTTGTGGCTGAGTGTGAGGGACACAGGAGGTTGACAGGAGCCTGTCACCATGTTGTGCGTGGAGTGTTGGGAGGGGGTTTGCTACAGTGAATCATGTCCGCCCGCACATTAATAAATCGGCACCCTTGTCCGAATTTCAAGAGTAGTAGGTTTTTTTTTTTGGAGAAATTTCAAAATTATGTCTATATCCACCCCCCCTGTATCATGTGACAGCCATCAGCCAATCACAAATGCATATATGTATATTATGTGAATTCTTGCACATGCTCAGTAGGAGCTGGTGATTTAAAAAGTGTAAATCCAAAAAGACTGTGCACATTTTGTTAATGGAAGTAAATTGGAAAGTTGTTTAGAATTGCTGCTCTTTCTGAATCCTGAAAGTTTAATTTTGACTTGAGTGTCCATTTAACTTACGTATATACATTTGCAGAAGTTGCTAAAAACTCCCAGAATATCTCTCACATATTTTCAAACATTCAGCATTTTACACTGTTATGCAAGTTTGGCTCATTTACATTCAATGTGATGTGAACGTGTTTGTTTCTGTTGCCTCAGGCAAAAAAGAACATTGGCTCCAATTACAAAATTAATCTCCCTTTAATTATTCTGCTCTAGGCTATTTCCCACCATTATGAAGATATTCCAGGCAAATTCATTAGTCCATTAACACTTCTCTGTATAGTAGAGGTCAGTAGCACCTTTAAAGGAACATTGTACAGTACATTTTTCTCCCCTTTAATTTGTTCCCAATTATCAATTTTACCTGTTGGAGAGTATTACATTTTCCACAAATAGCTAATTTACCTTTATTTTGTCATTAAAAATACCTGCTTTTGTCTGTTGAAACTCCACCTATAGTGAAAATGTTAACACTAAAGTACTGGCTGTAAAAAAGCTATGCAAAGAAGAGACAGTAAGAGAAATCAGCCGCTCAGTGGGTGTGTTCCTACATGAGCTCTGATACAATAAACTCAAATTATCTGCTTGCCTCGATACATTGTCCCTTTTAACAAAATATATCATCCACCTACCATGTCGAGAGAGCGCATAGAGCTCTAAAAGCAAAACCAAAACCTGGTCTCCCTCCAAGAGATATAGTAATTAAAATGACTTTCTTCCCAGACAAAGAGAAGATCCTCCAAGCTGCTAGAAAGCAACCCACATTTAAATTTCAAGGCAATGTGATACAATTTTATCAAGACCTAAGTCTACGAACTGCAAAGACGAAGTTCACCGAGACCCCTTACCTCCTTGCTGAGGAAACAGCAAATACAACATAGATGGGGTTTCCCTTTTGCCCTAATCATCACAAAGGACACTAAAGTAATCACCATCAAGGAACCAGAGGATATCCCCGAGGTGTGCGGGGTACTGGGTCTGGAGACCCCACAACTACCTGAAAGAGAACCATCCCTGATTCACAAGCCTACACCTACATGACAAGAAGATCAAACAAAATGGCACAAACCACGGCATAAGAAGTTAAAGACCAAAGAACCTATAGATTAAGAACTAGTATCGACGAACTCCCCCCGTCCCTCGGGGCTTAGGGGAAAGGGACTTTGTTCATTTGGGACTACTTCTTGAATGACTAGGTGGTAGAAGCTGACGAGAAAATCAAACCAGGCTATGTATAACTTACAATTGATAATATAGAGTTAAATGTTATTGTTTATACAGATGTTTGCTCTGGGTCCCCTGGACCAGATTATTGATGTAGTATGTATACTGTTTAATGTTTTTATTACTAGAACATAATTAATGTGTTTGGACCTGCTCCCCCAGCCCTACCCTTCGCAGGGGGATAAATAGAGAAAATCCAACAGTTACTAAGTTGCTTTTTTCAAGCGTGTTGCCCCAATGTTGGGGATAAAAAATTGGTTATTGCTTTTACATGTTTGATCTGTTCCATTACCCCAAATGTTTTTTATCCTTTCAGTGACACCTCCGGGACGCGCCCCTGCAGGCTCCAGGCTCCGAAGACTAGCAATCCAGGAATCAAGACTTCTTATATACAGGTAGATGTCTGGGTTTATAACACTCCCAGAATAGGGCAGAGAGAGAGAGGGATTGTACCTACAATGTCTAATATACACTTAATATCACACAATGTCAGAGGGCTCAATACTGACATCAAACGGAAAATAGCTATGTCCCAATACACATCCTTTAAAGCCAATATCCTGATTTTACAGGAGACGCACCTCCTCAAGGCCACTGTTCCAAAATTCTGGGCAAAACATTTCAATACATATTATCACGCCACAGCAGATACAAAGAAAAGAGGGGTTTCAATTTTGATACATTCCTCCATTAGCTTTACACATGAACACACAATAGCGGACTCAGAGGGCCGATACTTGATTATTAAAGGACAGATACTTTATGTAACATATACGCCCCCAATGAAAACCAACATGACTTCTTTAGACACATCTCCCATATTCTAACACAGTGGTCTCAAACTAAAATCATACTGGCAGGAGACTTCAACATCACTATGGCCCTGATTACATCGGTTAATAATGTCCCCTTATCTAATAAACAACACAGACACAACAGACTGGTCAAATCGATACAAGACTCACTCACACCACACACTCTGATTGACACCTGGCACACTTTGTATGGGAAGACGAATGACACCACGTTCTATTTGGCAGCACATAGAACCTATATAAGGTTGGATTATATTTATGTTATCCAGGTTCTCTACTCAATGCTCCAAGACTCCTCTATACACACTTGTGTGTGGTCAGACCACTTCATCCTATCATTAAAACTGGGTGGGATACGAGATGTCCAACTTAATAGGATGTGGACATTTGACCCAACTCTTTTGAAAAGCCCACAGAGACATGATAGCATATTACAGGCTTTTGTGGAGTTTTGGGGGATAAACACAGATACTACAACTATTCATATAAATACTTGGGCGGCGCACAAAGTGGTGATAAGGGGGCAATTTATACAGGAGAAATCTAGATTAAATCAGCAGCATAGAAAACAAATGAGACAGCTTCATGAAGAGATAGAAAAACTAGAGAGACAACACAAACTTACAAGGAAAGGGGCGATACTACAGACTCTCCAGACTAAAAAGACCATGTTAGCAAGGATACTAAACTCCCAGGCAGCTGGGGCAATTCAGAAATTGAAAACGCATTATTTTATTTATGCTAACAAACCAGACAAATATATGGCTCACAAAATTAGAGAGAGATGTAGAGCCTCAGCTATCCCTCTCTTAGAGACAGACCAGGGGAAGCTGGCATCCAACCCACAAACAATTGTAGACACGTTTGCCACATTCTACAGCAAACTATATGATGGACAGAAAGTCATACATAGTACAGAAATGGATAGGCACACCAATGAGTTCCTTGCAGGTTGCCCACTGTGGTCACTTACCAAAGATCAAATAGACAGTCTTAACTCCCCGGTCACCAGTCTGGAGGTGTTAAACGCGGTGAAGGACCTTAAGCCCGGTAAGGCGGCAGGCCCTGACGGTTTCCCGGGAGAATATTATAGGCTGTTTCGCAGCACCTTAATTCCACATTTAACCAAATTTTGTAATTACATCCTAGAAGGGAATCCTATCCCGAGAGAGTTATTGTTAGCGAAAATAGTGGTGATCCCTAAACCCGAAAGAGACCATAAAAAATGTCAGAATTACCAACCAATATCGTTGATAAACCAGGACTTAAAACTTTTCACAAAGATCTTGGCAAACCGACTAAAGGTGATTCTTCCCGACTTGGTACACCCAGATCAGGTGGGGTTTATTAAGGACAGAGAAGCTCCAGACAATATACAGAGAATCACCAACCTCATTAATCACTTAGGGAGACAACAGACGCTTTCTCTGCTGTTATCGCTGGACGCAGAGAAGGCGTTCGATAGAATTCAAGCAATTTACTCTCTTCCCCAGGCCCAGGTGACTGCTGGGGGCTATAAGTCTGACATCTTCCCTATCCTTAATGGTCCGAGACAGGGATGTCCCTTGTCTCCCCTATTATTCGTGCTCTGTATTGAACCATTGGCAGCAAATATAAGAGTGCACCCAGCCATAACAGGAGTCAAAACAGCCCACTCAGAGTATAAACTCGCCTTGTTCACGGACGATATTTTACTAACAATTACAAAACCCCTCATATTCTTGCCCAATTTATATGCAGTGTTAGACTCTTTCTCGGCTATATCAGGTTACAAAATTAATATGGATAAATGTGAAGCTCTTCCTATAGCTATCCCCCCCAGACTCAGGAATTACTGGAGACAAACTTTGACTTAAAATGGGTCAAACATACGCTTAAATACTTGGGGATTTACCTTCCGCAACAGATGCAACACCTGTATAAATACAATTACCCACCATTATTTCGTAAAATCAGGCAAGACATCTCGAAATGGAACAAATATAATTTCTCCTGGCTAGGAAGGTTAGCGGCGGTCAAAATGACCATACTGCCCCGACTACTGTACCTATTTAAGGCCCTGCTGGTTGCAATTGTCAAATCAGATATGGGAAAACTACAAACAGATCTTTTGACCTTTATCAGAGGGACGAAATCAGCTAGAATATCTAAGTTTTTAATACATTAATATAAAAAGCTATACTATATATATACTATAGGGCAGCTCAGGATGCAATGTTGCTAAGGAGATCAGAGGAACCCATATGGAATACATTAGAGACAGAACTAGAAGGGAGGGATGACCGGGACTCTATCCTCTGGGATATACACCAGATTAGAGTTAAAACTCACTCCCCAGAAACACACACAGGTGAGCTAACAGTTAACTTATGGACGAAACTGGGGAAAAGAGAAGACATTCTCCCAAGAAATTCCTTATTGATGCCAATTAGATATCTACTACAGGGGGACACACGTAAACGCTTACAGAAATGGGAAAACAAGGGCTTGTACAGGGTGGCCAATATTCTAGAGAATGGGTCGATTGTGTCTTTTACCCATTTACAGGATAGAATTACACCCCTCAAACTACCTTGGTTCGTTTATTTGCGGCTACAATCCTCTCTCCGAAACTTCCTGAAAAATGCATCAGGCAAGGTGTCCATGGGGTTAGAGGCCTTTGGTAGCAGTCCCCATAGAGCCAAACATTCTATATCTAGACTCTTTGTGGCGATTCAATCCCCCCCAAACATGCCAAAAACCCACATTATGTTAGCGTGGGAATGAGAATTAGATATAGTAAAAGACAGACAGGAATGGGAAACATTATTTAAGTCAGGAGATAAAGGCCTATTCAGTGCTGACCTGAAAGAAAACACAATGAAAACAGTCTTTCGATGGTACTTGACTACAGTTAGGACATCCCGTATGAGCCCACAGGGGAGTGACTTGTGCTATAGGGTTTGTGGGAGAATATGTGGTTGGACTGTAAGAGCATACAGGAGGTGTGGAGGAGGCTATCTTTATTTATAGGCCAACTGATTGATGAGGAAGTTACCCTTACCATACAACAAGCCTTACTGCATGAGCCCATAGATGCTTTTCATAGATACCTTAACACCTTCATTAGAATCCTATGCACAGTCACTAGAATATGTATCGCGAGATACTGGAAGATAGGGGCTCCGTCATGGACAGAAATATAAAATAAAATATAACACATATACACCATGTATGAAGAAGCAGCGGGAATATTAAATAATAGAGAGGTTATGCACAAGATATGGTTTTACTGGATTGGGAA
>CAJPDP010572822.1:0-10277 GCA_905336975.1 Bombina variegata variegata
GCTTCCCCAAAAAGATTGGTTCTATTATAGGCAAGCAAAACACTATTTAATGCAAATGATGAAGATCTCTCCAAACCTTATGCGTAAACACCCTTTCTTAGACTGTCCTACGTTTAAAAAGGGTTTATTGTCATTTCTTTATAAATTATTGCAAGCTCCTGTGGAGGAGGAAATAATCAAAGAATATAATAATAGGTGGGGAAAAGTTAACTCCAGAGAAGTTCTGAAAATTCAATAAAGTTTCTCTGTTATAAAGGCGATATCTGACTCAGCTAAAATCAGGGAATCCCACTTTAGACTTATGCACTTTGACTATGTTACACCTAAAAGAGCACAAAAATGGAACCCAGAAATTGAAAACATATGTAAGAAATGCAAGGAAACAGAACCAGATATAATACACTTGCTCTATACATGTACGAAATTATTCCAATTTTGGGGCAAAAAATTATTTTTTGTTTTCTAAGATAGTAAAGAAGAAAATAAGGATAACAGAGGAAAATATTTTCTTTCTTAACAAAGTTTTGAACTGGGGTATAAGATTACAAATGAAAATATTTGATCTTTATATCATGTTGATATTTTTTTAATATCTGTATTCAAAAAGAAAAACTATGGGTAACTGAATGCGGAGTAATTAAGGTATTCACGATATTTAAAGAGTCTATAATTGTAATGTCAATATTAGAAGATAAAATACTTTTTTTGTAAAAAGATTAATGTAAACCTTAAGAAAAAGATCCACGACTTAGAACAGTAGGAATTATATGTGTTACAATGCTTAGCATAGCAATGATTAAAATATCAATATGTTTTTTTTGTTTTTGTTTTTTTCTTCTGGTATTGGGGGATGTGGGTTATGTCACTGTTAATGTTTTGAAGAACAATGTGAGAATCTGGACTGGTTAATTCTGGAAAGTCATAAAACTAGGCCTGACAACACTGAGCTGCTATGGCTGTGTTCAAATGTCAAAATATTAAAACAAATCAGACAGGACTACTTTGAACTGATATGGAACCAAAGCACTACTTTAAAATAAGAGGACTATATAAACCTAATAGAAAGAATATGCATAAAGAAGAACTATCTATCTGGCTCTTTGCCCTGAGAACTAAAAGGGAGCAATAATATATGTAAACAGAGACATTTGATTATTATATTGTAATTTTTTTTTTTTTTCCAAATAAAGAAATAAAAAAAATTAAAAAAAAATCTCAGTCTTTAGCATGCACTAATTCTTGTAGGAATTTGCAAATCCACTATTTTTCGGTTAAATGGAAGCGAAATAAATCAAATATATTGCAAGTGTTTTTTTTTTCACTATGCATACTTACACATTGTTTAAAATTACGACAGGATCTTGGCTGTCACACAGATACTCCGGAGGGTCGGGGCTCTGCTCCGGAGTCTGTGTTCACTTATCGGAGGACACAGCCTAGAGGTGATAGAACAAGGAGGCCGGTCCCAGCTACACAGGTAGCGGAACTTCTGAGCAGCCAGAGGGATCACGGCCTGGGACAAAACAGTTGCCACACGATTACCGTAGGAACCGAGGGGTGCCTGACAGGGGTAGTCACTCCTACCTCGCCCAGATCACTTACTGGACAAAGGCTATGGAGGAAACACTGCAGAAAATTGTCTAGAAGGCCTCCCTGAGTCGCAGAAGAATCCACCACGTGGCTCAAGTAAGTGTGTAGCTTAGAGTGTATGCACAAGAAGCAGAGCCACGGGCGGACATAAACCTGGGGCCAACTTAAATATTGGGACTCCGGTCACATAGCGAGGTGTTCACCTAGGCCCAACTCAGAATCCCTTCAGAGTGTGCCAGATTTTAGGACTGGACACTTATTATTACCATCTAGATGTGTATTGCTTGACGGACACGTATCACACTCATACCTCATAAGGCATAAGGGGTATTTTGCAATAGTTGAAGGCAACAAGAGCCTACCTGAGGACATATAAAGAGTTGTGATACAGACAAAGATAAACCCACTACCCTTCCCACAGCTTGAATACGTATGATAGTGGCACTTCCTACTCATAAGACACAGACAGATCGTACAGCTTTATCATCATTCTCACACAGTGGGGTGCATTGTTATAGTAGTGTACAGCAAGATACAGTCAAGAGAGACTTTTGGGAATAAACGACTCAAGTGAAATACATGCAAAGGAGTGTACCTGATTCTAACTTCCCCCCGTCTCTGAGAGGTACAGTACATTCATATCCTCTTGGAAGTCTAACAGCTCGGACACATCAGACCCTACACCCATAAGGAGCTACTCATTAGCTCCCCCACAGCATACTGGCAGAGCCCATCCATTAGCCCACTCTCCCCCATTTTCCACCTGTAACCACAGGTGGGTCAAATCCCAGATACCCCTTCCCAGCTTCATTGACAGGAGACATGTCCCCTGGAGAGTGGGCCTGGACTTTCTAAGTGGGGGCAGCCTAGACTGGCAGAGAAACTCTTTTGCACTATGCCTTGCTGATTAAAGAATATCTTAAATGGAAGGGTCTCCATAGAGACACCTAACTACTAAGGGCTCTCAAACCCAACTCAAGATGCAAACCTTATATGCCTAATTATATAACAGACACATCCTATCCTACATAAGTAGAGAGGCTGAATACCCACGAGAGACTGTTTAGTTTATTACGCCACCAGGATCAGATAGGCCTCAACCATAAACACATTGGATCTCATGAACAGAGACTGGAACCATCATGTCCCAGAACCAAAGAAGGAATTACAAATCCCAAAATCCTCAAAAGAAAACTGTCTTAGACCACTTCCACCTAGCCTTTTTGGCTCAGCAGGAGGCTTCTGACGAGGACTTATCAGATTCTAACACCCAATATGAAGCCCTCCTAGGACCAGCCCTGGGCTCTGCCCGCAACAATAATAGGCTACCTCCTAGCGTCTCCACATCCTTATTAGACACCATCAAAACCCTTTTGGCCGGACATCATGACTCCATGACAAAAAAGTTTGATAAGTCTCATGCCGACTTAAAAAGGGATATCGCTTCGATAGGCGAAAGGACTGATGCTTTAGAGCGGAAACAGGAAGATCTTATCATAGACCACACTAACCTCCTGTCTTACATGGAGAACCTGGCCTTACAGATTTCCTCGCTAGAGGCCAAGCTTGCAGACCTAGAAGATAGGTCAAGGAGGAATAACCTCCGGATCAGGGGAGTCCCGGGGTCGATCTCCCCTCAGGACCTAGAGAGTTACCTAAAGGAATTCTTCAAAAAGTTGATCTTTGAAGCTAAGGACTTTGATCTTTTGATAGACAGGGCTCACAGAGTGGTACGCCCGCTCTCTATCTCAGCTGATAAGCCTAGAGATGTGGTGACTAGGCTCCATTATTTCTCCTTCAAAAATTAACTCATCAATGTAGACATGAAGACTAAAACTTTGCCGGAAAAAATTGAACAAATCCAATTGTTTCCAGATCTGTCTGCTCACACACTATTTTTGAGGAGAACGTTTGTGGACTACACTAAAATTCTCAGAGCCAAAGGAATCAGGTACAGATTGGGATTCCCAGTAAAGCTCCTCATAACTAAAGATGGACACCTACACACAGTTTTCGAAGCCGGAAGAGGATCCGATCCTATTACAAAAGTGGGAACTCCTCTCTGAGGATCAGGAAGACCAGGAGACACCATCATCTAGGTTACTTCCACTGAGAGCTGGCGCACCTGAATGGAAACCACTCCCGAAGAGACCAGATCAGCCCACCATTCATCATAACCCCCCTGAGTAGGTTTTTTTTCTACTTAAGCCTCTCTACACATGGACTTGTGTACCACTTTGACAAATACTTGAAGAATGACTTTCTAACATGGTATCCTTTTGGAGTATGCCGTCTCTAGTTCAAGGAGGAGTCCCTGAGCAATAAGCTCTACACTTCCCTCCAAGGTTAAATAAGTTTATGGCTAAGTTGCCCTATAGTTCACAAGATGCCTGTTAACTATTGCCGTTGACATTTGTCTATACAATAAGTGATGCTCATGTTTTTGTATTTATTTAGTGTCTGCTATTATAATTGTACTAATGCCTTGACTCCACAGGTTTCTACCACCTATATGGTCCTTCAAGGTCTAATATTCTGGTATTAATCTCACCGAGAGACCCTTACCTGGCCAAATGGTGTCTGTCATCTCAGTCCATCCCCCGTTAACTGGCCCTAGGTGATTACCCTACACCACAGGTTTGCAACTAGATATGCATTTTAATATTTAAGGCCCCTTAATACCTGCCTTTCCCCATAGGGACTGGTCTTAACATAACCACAGTAGCCTGTTTAGAGCCCGGATGACAGTAAGGATTTCAACCCAAATTTCAAGTGGAGGCCCTTCCTGCTCCCCCCCCCCATTTTGTGAGTACTAGTGTACTTGTTTGTACACTACTCTGTGATTCCGTACCTGGAATTCCCAGAGTGAACTTGGGCAGTGCTTTTATGCACTATCCACCACCCAAACGTTATCAATGCCTGTGCAATGTGATAATGTACTTTCTATTTCTCCTCTTCTTCTTTCTTTCTCTTGCTTTCTTTCTCTATCTATCCACGTCCCCCTCTCTCCCAGCAGGTTGGATGTCATGGCCAGAGCGAGATCCCATTCCGATAAACCCATGACGGATCTAACAATATCCACCCTTTATACTAAGGGACTCAACACACCCACGAAACAAAGCTTATTGGTAAGACACTTGAAAAGGCATAAGACAGCGATAGCATATGTTCAGGAGACACACTGGATCGAACCCTCCCCCCATAATTTCTGGTCAGCCTTATATCCAATTTGCGAAACAGCTTCATACAAAAAAAAAGAGGGGCGTAGCTATACTCATTAGAAATGATGTAAAATATATCACCATTGATAGGGACATAGAAGGTAGATATCTAATCATTGTCTACTATCTAGACGACAACCTATATACCCTTGTTAATGTTTATGCCCCCAATAGCCGCCAGACTACATATTTCAAACACCTTCTAGCGAGAGTTGATCAGATTAAGAGAGGTTCTATACTTATAGGAGGGGACTTCAACTCCACTTAGGATCCCATATTAGATAGACGATCATACAACGTGACAGACCCCAACCTGGGGGCTTGCCTCCCATCACAGAGATTCCGAAATTTGGTGATGGGATACAATCTCTTTGCCATATGGCCATTCCTACATACAACCGAAAAAGATTATACCTTTTATTCCATGGCACATCACTCATATTCCCGTATTGATTACATATTCACAGACCCCTGGACCTTGGACAAAGCTCACATTGCGAAAATTGTGGTCTGCCCATGGTCCGACCACAACATGGTATCGGTCACACTTAACCCCTACTCCCCTGACGGTTAGCTGACCACCTGTTAAAGAACCCTTGGACTCAACAGACGGCCACTGACCTCCAAGACTTCTTTAACATGAATGACACTGGACAGACAACAGACACTACTCTATGGGCGGCTATGAAGGCATTTCTGAGAGGGACTTTTTTGAAATGGGCAGCGCGACTGCGACGTGAAAGAGGGGCCACTCTCGCACAATTATTCAGGGAACTTAGATCCCTAGAATGAGAAAACAAGCTCCACCTCAACCCCAGGTTAGCATCTCATATAGGGCAGATTTGCGCTGAAATTATAGCTAAGGAGATCTTAAGAGTGCAGGACTCCCTACTGAAATTTTTAAAATTGTTTGTATACCAGGGAAATAGGGTAGATAGATTGTTGGCCTCTAAACTTCGAGCCCGAACAAAAACTAAGCAAATACAAAAGATCCAATCCTTAGGTAAAACCCTGCTTGCCCCCAAGGATATTGGTGAAGCCTTTATGGCCTATTACAGGGAGCTATATAATCTAGATACCTGTTCGAATACCCCCAAAGCGGAGGCCCATACTATAACAGACTTTCTATCCTCCCTCAACCTCCCACAACTAGACACCTACCAGACGGAACACCTTGCCGACCCCATAACTGCTTCCAAAATCAAAGCAGCTATTAAATCACTTGAACTAAATAAAGCACCCGGGCCAGATGGCTAAACCCCATTTTTCTATAAAACATATGCGGTCACTCTAATCCCTTATCTGCAGAGAATGTTTGCCGAAACTTTTGAGGCGGGTTGCCTGTCTCTGGAGTTTTTGGAGGCTTCATTATTAACTCTCCCCAAAGAAGGTAAGGACCCTTCTCTGTGCCAAAGTTACTGGCCTATCTCACTTATTAAACCTAGATGTAAAGATTTACGCAAAATTACTGGCCACTAGACTCAGCCCCTTACTGCCTAGTCTTATACACAGAGATCAGGTAGGCTTTGTGACTAACCGTCAAGGTACAGACAGCATGCGTCGACTGTTAAATATATTTACAGAAGTCGACAACTCGGGGAGATCCATTCTTACCCTGTCGTTCGATGCTGAGAAGGCGTTTGACAGGGTGAGTTGGGACTACCTAACTGTAGTGCTCGAGTCGGTGGGTTTGCCCGAAGGTTTCCAACGAGCGGTGGGAGCACTGTATTCTAACCCTATGGCTAGGGTGAGGGGATAGGAATTCTGTTCCCGACCCTTCGCTCTTAGGAACGGCACTCGACAGGGGTGCCCACTATCCCCTCTCCTTTTTGTACTGGCCATGCATTTCCAAGGAACCCCCTAGAAGGTATAAAATTGAACAGGCCTCTCTACCCCATGGTACCCTCCTATCCAACCTACTTTGGATTCCTCAACATTGTAAGACCCCTGTCTCCCCATCCAATGCAGTAATCAAACACTGCCTCTCTATGTGGCACAAGTTACGCCACTCCCCGATGATAGCTCCACACCCATCCCAAATTCATAGTATACAGGGATTACTTAAAGGGTTACCAGACTCAAATACCATGGCCTGGACTAACCTAAATCTTATGATTATTCAAGACTTACATATTGAGAACATCTGGGCCTCTTGCCCTGAGCTAATCTCGCAATGTGCAATCCCGCAGAAAATGCATTTTGAAGTAATGAGGTTTAGATCCCTATTAAGCAGTTGGAACTTCTTAAAAAACGCCCCGTGCACCAATACATTATGGGAATCCCATTGGAGACTAGGACTACAGGGACATAAGCCACTCACAACGTACTATATGTGCCTTCTGCACTGTCCCGTATTACAAAAGATGCATAACATCATGGCATGGGAAAGGGACCTAGATAGAGTACTAGATTCTAAGTTGTGGATGAGAGCCATCACTCATACCAGACAGGTAATACACTGCATAACCCTCTTTGAACTATACTACAAATTACTTTTACGAGATGGCACTGGGTCCCCAATAGAATTCACTGTATCTCGCTTACCACCTCAGATAGGTGCTGGAGAGGTTGTGGCAAAAAAGGGGACGATATCCACATCTGGTGAAGCTGTCCAGAGGTCCACAAACTGTGGACTAAAGTTCTTACCCTCTGCAGACACCTAGTCCTCCTGACAGATAGGGGCCCTGAAACCTATTTACTACATTTAGATTTGCCTAAGCTAGCTAAACCACAAAAACACCTCCTTATCTACATCCTAATATCTACTAAGCTTGCTAACGCAAGATACTGCCCCTAAAATAGGAAAAGTAATTGCGATCCTCTCTAATATTAGGGTCATGGAAGAAGCAGTATACCTCAATAGAGGTACCATGAATCTATACTCTGACACTTGGTCCCTTTGGGACTCGCTTCCACAGAATATAATGCCTAAGGATTGACAATATACAACCTCCTGCTACCCCCCTGCCCCTGTCTCCCACCTCCCCTTCACTTATTTCTTCTATTTTCTTCCCTCTTTTCCTATCATTCTCTTACTTGCTGAGATTGCACAGTTAACCTATCTTGATATTTGTACATATTGTTATGTACGTGTTACATTCCACTGTTCCTAAATGTTATTTCACTCATGGAGCCATATCCTCTAGCTCTCATGAGTTTGCTTCGGACATGCCATTATTCTTTACTCATTATGTTCCAGAGAGTATATTCTATGTTAATGGATGACCGGCTACCTAATTTATTTGTGAAAAATGTGAGGTTTTAGGTAAATAGCTGATCCTCCATGGGGGATTAGTATGACTTACTAAGCATGTCTTACTGCTGTCCCATTGTTAATTGTAACCTCAATTAAAATATAATTGTTAAAAAAAAAATACTTGTTTTTATTAGCAATAAAAATGGATTCAGTTAATTTTTATAATTCTATATAATATAGCTCAGATGACACCTTACTTCAATAGTTTGTCATAGTAAAACTAGAGTGGTTAAAGAAATATTGACAGATGATTACAATAACTAAATATAATAGGCTAGATTACAAGTGAGACGCTATCTTAAAGGGACATGATACCCAAATGTTGAAACACTTGAAAGTGATGCCGCATAGCTGTAAAAAGCTAACTAGAAAATATAACCTGAACATCTCTATGTAAAAAAAAAAGATATTTACCTCAAAATGTCCTAAGTATTCACAACCCATTGTAAAGGACTTTAAGCAGCTAATCAGTATGCCTGTCCCAGGACTTGTAAGGGAGTGTGCCTCATGCACACTCATGTTATTTCCCTATTCAGTTTAAGGAAGTTTACTATGAAATCTCATGAGATCACGGTAAAACAGTTCATGACCTCAACACTGCTGATGCTGATTGGCTGCTGTTCATTTTTTTCCTTTTTTTTTTTTAAACCAGCAGGTGAACAGTAACTGAAAGATAACTTTTTACAGAACACTTACTCTCGTGAACTGAGGTAAAATATATTCCTTTTGCATGATTAAGGGAATTGCTCCCGAAACATTGCATTTGTTTGTACCTGTAATAATAATACATTTCTAAGGCTTATTTATAAAATTTTGGTGCTGTGGATTCTTACATTTTGACATTGGAGAGGATAGCAGTCTCTTCTGTTCCACGGGCAACACGAAATACAGAAAAAGTTTCTGTTTGTGAATTGTTTGGTCCTTTTATACATAGAGATGTTCAGGTGATATTGTCCTGTCAGCTTTTTACAGTTATGCTGCATCACTTTTAAGTGATTTAGCATATGAGTATTATGTCCCTTTAGCGTTCGCTGGTAAAGAGGCAAATTTGTCCAAGCGAAGTGGCTGGTTAATGCTAACACTAGTTCACTTTTACACTTAGTGCTAGAAATCATTAACCAGAGGTCAGATCTCTGGTTAATGAAAATAAGTTGCCCCAATTGCCCCCAAAATAAAGAGGACAGTACATTTACATGAAATAAAAATGAGTATTTTTATTTTTCTTAAAAAAAACTGCACAAAGCAATTATAAGGGTTTAAAATGAGAGGATGTGGGGTGTTAGCAAAATAAACGGCACTGAAAGTGCCTTTTCATATTCCTTCCGCTCGTTTAGGCTAACAAGCCCCAGGATCTCCTCTTCAGTTCTGTGGTGTGCGGCAGGTCTGTGATGCCTCTAGGTGAGTATGTGCTCACCTTCCAATCCTATCGCGGCTTCTCTCCACAGATGCTCAGCGTGGTGAAACGGCAGTGTAAAAGTAGTAAGAGAGGACAAACACCCCCGCCGTAGATAAAACTGAATCTTTATTTCCAAAGTTTAAAAATAGTACAGAACAGCAGTACCCAAAAATAGAAGTTAGAGCGAGTAGAGCAAAAATGGGCTTACGCGCTTCAGCATATAGCCGTAGTCATAGCCTGTTACTTTGCTGGACACCCTTGGTTTAAAAAGCACTGCCTGAAAGATAATTGGGTATCAAAAAACTCCTCCTCTAACTCATTAACCCCTGCCTAGCAGGTATACTGTCAACAGGAGTCTAACAAATGTATCTATATTAGAATGTGTCTGTATTAGAACATATATCTCCTTATAGCAAAAATGTATTTTTGTCCAGTTCACAGTAACATAAAATTCGACTGAAGTGCAATATAGAGGACTATGTTTATACTACATGGGGCTAAGAGGCAGATTACAGTGTAACAAGGAATAGATGTAGCAGCATTCTACTGATGATTTTAAATTGAGCCACAAAATATGGTGGCACATTCCTTTCATAGTTTCCTATTTTTAAATGGATAAAAACTAGAAGAATGACTTTATTCATAATGTATGAAAAATAATATTTGCACAAATGTAGAATATATGAGAAGAAAGGGGAGGGGCTGGAGATATACAGGTGAGCTTAAAATTTAAGTATTAGTATAGTTAATTAGATGTAAGAACAAGAGGTCCTGTGGAATTAATCCTAAGTAATTTAGTTATGTTCTTGTATCT
>CAJPDP010572839.1:0-13082 GCA_905336975.1 Bombina variegata variegata
CACCCACCACCCTCTCCTACCACTTCAAAACTTAAAACGGAACAATCATTTCCGACTGCTGGCCAGAAGATTGCCAGCGATGGGCCACCCACCGCCTCCCTGCAGCTGCTCCCACCCACCAACGATTGGCACCATCGATGGCCGATGCAGAGAGGGCCACAGAGTGTCTCTCTCTGCATCAATGTGTCAATAAAGGTATTGTAGTGATGCCTCAATATCGAGGCATCACTGCAATACCTTAAAAGCTGCTGGAAGTGATCAGGGTCGCTTCCAGAGCTTCAAACCCCAAAGGACGTTAAGTGACCTCCTATGGAGGACGTGCCTGGCTGGCATGTCCTTGGTCGTTAAGGGGTTAAAGGGATAAAAACATAAAAAAAGAAAAGTGCATAGGTGCATTTCAATTTGAAATAGAAGCATCTTTGCAATATACTTCAATTTGCAAAAATGCTTCTTATCACTGTTTTTCTGTAGTAATGGCACATATCCTGTGAGGCCACATGCCCCAATATTTAAACACCACACCTTTTCAGAAGGTCAGCAGTAGTTTTTATGACACAGATATAGGGGTAGATTTATTGAATGTTGAGTGGACATGATTTGCTGTACTATAGGCATTTAACATTGCACAAGCATTTCACAAGAAATGCTTGTGCAATGCTGCCCCCTGTACACTCGTGGCCTCTAGCAGGGGGTGTCAATCATCCCGATCGTATCTAAAAGTTTGCAGAGAAATTAAGGAGCAATGGTCTTACAACCGCTGCTTCTTAACTTCCGTTTCAGGCGGACCTGAAATGAGGGGCGTAGAAAGCAGCATTTGCTGCTTAATAAATCTACACCTATGTCTTCAGAAGCAATAAACACCATAGCCACCTCTCTGAGCATGCACAGGGGCCGATTTAACAACTTACGAATGGATCATGTCCGCCCTACATTGGTAAATGTCGTTAGCATACGCTGTCTACGTTTATCATTGCACAAGCATTTCTTGTGAAATGTTTGTGCAATACCGCCCCCTGCATATTTACAGCCAATCGGCCTCTAGCAGGGCGTGCCAATCATACGATACGATCGGGATTATTGCTGTCCGCCACCTCAGAGGTGGGGGCGGTTTAAGGAGCAGCGGTCTTAAAACTGTTACTTCTTAACTTACATTTCTGGCTAGCCAGAAAGCTTGCGCCGAATAAGCAGCAAACGCTGCTTCATAAATCGGCCCCATAGTGTTTGAATTCTGGTGCATGGGCCCTCACAGGATATGTGCGTATGCCGCTGAAAAACAGTAATCAATTTTACTAGGAACATTTTTGCTATTGGAAGTGTACTACAAACATGCTTATATTTCAAACTGAAATGCACCCATGCATATATCATTTTTGACCTTTCTATCCCTTTGACTAGTAACATTCTTAATGGCCTGTGCATTTGTTATAGCAAAGCTACAGAATGTTAGGTCGCAAGGATATAATATATATTTAACTTGGAAGAAAACAAAAAAATTCAATAGAAAATATTAGTATGCCACAAGAATAAATTAAGTTCAAAATGCAGATCTCTTAAGCCTTAAGAGAAGGTATCAAAAGGAAAAACTTTGACAGACTATTGTAGCTTGTGGCGAGTCTAACGTGTGCAAGTAAATCCTGAGTTGCACACAGTAAT
The DNA here is from genome assembly GCA_905336975.1 of Bombina variegata variegata. NCBI lineage: Eukaryota > Metazoa > Chordata > Amphibia > Anura > Bombinatoridae > Bombina > Bombina variegata. The sequence continues at coordinate 1,654 of CAJPDP010572839.1, forward strand.
ACTCTAGATGCAATTTACCTCAAAGAAAATAAATCTGCTACAGTTCTCACAGACAAAATTATGGGAATGTTACTTAAAGTGGCTTATAAGCTTCAATCTTAAAAAAAAGACAAATACTTTTTGAATAGTGCTGAAACCCACAGATAAATATTAAATATTCATAAAGCCTTCCTGTTGATTCTTTAACATTGCTTGTGGAATATTTACATCCCAAAAAGCAATTCAAAAGTACAGTGCCAGTCATAAGCAATAGCAACTCATGCTTTTCACTCTGAAACGGTTTTCTAATCAATACTTTATTTCTTTCAACAAAACAAGGCAAAAATAATTACATTGTATATCCAGGAACAGCACCATAGAATTTGCCACAAAGTCAATATGCAGAAAAAGAAAATCTGCAATCTTCCTGTCAATGTATGTCATTTCTAAGGTAAAGCATAACAGCAGCAAATTGAGCAAGACAAATTGATCATATAGGTGAAGTCGCAGTCTCACCACATTGCACAGACATTTGCTAATACCTGGCTACCAGTCTATCGCCTTCGGCCTAGCTACCAATCAGAGGCTTTCTTCAGTCTGGCTACCAGACTCAAAGACACTCTTTGTTCTTGTTTAAATAAAGTGTTTTGTGTGTGTTTGCGTGACAGAATCCATAATATCAGCCACTATTCCAGTGCATCAGAATTTCTGTGTGACAACATTATAGCTAGTTTGGGTTATTTTGTTTGCATCCCTTTCTAAGAAATTATATTCCAAGAGTTGCTTTTTAAATTAGTAAAGCACAGACATTTTACAAGGTGGTTATCATGAATGTTTTCACAGACAACTAAACATTGATAAAGATTGCTTAATATATTTGAAATAAGGTTTTACTCACTAAACCATTAACATTAATTATTGACGTACTTTTTTCCCCACATCCAAACACTTAAACATTATATTTAAAAAAAAAGAAACAATAGAAAATATACCATTTGAATGAGACCAAAACTATTTTTTTTTTAAGATGTCAAGGTTACTGAAGTCGAAAAGTTCAAAAATGATGTGAAAAGCTACCTGAATAGTGCAATTTAATTTATTGCAATAAAGGTTAGATAATAAAATGCTAAGTTTGGTCAAGAAATAGTTCCCTTATTTGCCAACTCCTAATAAATGTGATCCCTTTGCTGGATAGCACCTCCTTCAGTACTTGATATTAATTTATTGGAATGCCTCTGTGAAATTGTCCCCGTGCAAGGTTTTGGGGGTTTATTGCACCTTCAATACATTTGGGGGTTGTGGCAATTATGTGGCGGTTTAGAGGTTAATAGTGTAACAGGGTAATTTTCAGTTGGGAATGTGGTGGTTTAGGGGTTAATAGTGTAGGAGGTGGATAGTGGAGGTGGAAAACTTTATTTATTTTTTTGGTGCTTAGTGAAACTTTTTTTCTCAGCCCAAACTCTTAATGTGAGCTTTAAGTTCAAGTAAAAAGTTTGAGCAAAAAAAGCTATTGCGGTCAAACAATCACAACTTGTAATACAAGTGCACATTGGCGCTCAATGCCTCTCAAAGAAACTATGGCGAGTATAAATTAATGCGAGTTCACGCAAATGAATTTGTGATAATTTAAACACTGTGCCGCTTGTATTACAGAGTCAAGCACAAGAAATACCAAACAATTGCTCTCCATCCGTAAGCTTGCCCTTAGTTGCTTTAAAACCTAATGTCAGAAAAGAATACTTTCACGTTATTCATGATTTGTATTGAAACTATGTCCAATGAAAGAAGTTGGAGATTTTACACTAACTAATGTTTTGTTCCTTAAAAAAGTGGCAAACACATACCTCTTCTAGATTTTCATCAGCCATAAAATATTTAAAGTAAAAAGATCATTAAATGATTTTCATAAACACCATACTTCTTCCTTGGAAATCCAAGATACAATATATTTTTTCCTGCTACTAATTTTGCCTTGGGAGGTTTACAAGATAAAGTGGGACAAGCAAATCACTATCATGGCAGACTCGACCACATAAAAATCGGAACTCAAACATGACAAACCTATCAGTATGCAGAACATGATGCCTCCATTTAGTCTCAGACCCTGTCATCCCAAGGCTCTTCCTTGCACCAAATGCTAAAAGCTGGCTCTGACTGACTACTGGAAACTGAAAGGGACGTTGATATTTTTCATGAATAGAATTTATTTGAGACTGAATAGAAAATTTACCAGTGATCAATTCATGTGCATTTTGGAAGAGAAGGACAATTGGTATATTAGATGTGTGAAGATGTGCTTACCTGGTGCTAAAGACACTGTATCTATCTGCAGCTTAATGAATGTTCATATGTTCCTGCAGTTCACACTATATTAACTATAATAAGATGATGCAGACCAAATGCCACAGGTCAAGGTGATACAATGAATGAGTAGGTGGCTAGAATGTGCTTTATGAAAATGTCTCTGATGCCTCCGGACATGTACTATAAAGAAGAATTTAGCATTTTTTTTTTCATTTTATTAATGTTGAAAAATAACATATTATCAAGGTTTGGTAAAGGAAATAAATTCTTCAAGATGCTCTACTGAGTTAAATTTTTTAAAGAGAAACCACAATGTCAGAGTCAAAAGTCTTATTTTTGGACTATGCCTTATATAGGGCTTCTGATCATAATACAAAAATAACCAGTCTGCTTCTTAAGGGATCATATTACTCAGCATAATTTCTCCTTTCTCTCTGATGTAACTTTGAGAAAGAAAAAGGTTTAAGATATATACTATCTTTTTCTGTATTTGCCTTCTCTTGCCCAACCACCTGTTGTTGAATGAATATGAGTAGGTGGTATCATGCAGCTGTGGAGTGCTTGGTGGCCTTATATAGTATTATACAGCACTTATTAAGCTGGGATATATCTGTATGAGCCTGTTTAGCTTAAAGGCTTTTTTAAAGCATAATTAGTTTAAAGAAAGGATTGCAGGGGGGGGGGGGGTACAAGTTGGGGCCCTGGTCAGCTGAACTGGGGGGAAGGATAGGGTTAATTGCATTGGGGAAGTCAGAGATAAAAATTGTGGTTTAGGGAGGTTTGGTCAGCTGTACTTAGGATTGGAGGGTAACTCAGAGGAGATATTTTTTTTCTCTACAGCTGCCTAAAAGCTGCTGTGTGTGCAACAGTTAAAAACAGTGACTGATCAGCAGTGGCATTGCAGCCGGGCACATTTAATAGCAATAGTCATAAAATACCATGACTATTATGTTATAGCCGCTACTATAGAAAGTAATAGCTCTTCGACTTTCCTGCAGCTTGACCATCACTCCTGACTTGTTGCTCTTGATAGCACCAGGGCTGTTGCTGTGCATCAGATCTGTTGCCTATCAAAGTCTTGTTCATTGTGTTCTACTTTTCTTCTATGTTTTCTTTTTGTTTGCTTGTTTTTTCCTCAGGAATTTTTTAATAATTTACTATTATGTTTCTTTAAGAAAGCTCTAAGGGGCCGATATACTAAAGTTCGGACGGACATGATACGATGTAGCGTATCATGTCCGCCGCACATCGATAAATGCCAACAGCATACACTGTTGACATTTATAATTGCACAAGCAGTTCTGGTGAACTGCTTGAGCAATGCCGCCCCCTGCAGATTTGCGGTCAATCGGCTGCTAGCAGGGGGTGTTAATCAGTCCGGCAGATTGAAGACTTACGCCTTAGAGGCAGAGGACAAGTTATGGAGCAGCGGTCTTTAGACCACTGCTTCATAATTACTGTTTCCGGTGGAGCTTGATAATTCGGCCTCTAAGACTGCAATAACACTGTATGGCTGGTTGAGATTGGCAGCTCTGTTTGTAAAACACAAGAATTATAAATGTAAGGAGCCTATAGATTATACCTAAAGACAAATCCAGCTATGCTCTGGCTTTTGTCTGTAACAGGCGTAGCAAAACTCTAATTTCCAGGCAATTACATCCAGCTCCCGAGGTAGATATATTTTTATTTAAACCAAGCCATTAAAATGTTCTGCAAGCTCAGAAACATACTTACTAGCCCAAGGGAGAGGGCACTTTATGTATTATAAGACTGCTGTTTTAAAAAAATATATATATATTTTTAAACAGTTTAACCTTTCTTCTAATATTAAATTGAATAAATTATGAGTAATACATGGAAAATGGAAACGTACCATAAACAAGCATGTGGTTTTTCAATATACTATTTTTAAAGCACATAGATTTTATTTTCAAGTTCAAACAGGAGTTCGTATGCTGTCTGCATTTATCGATGTAGGGCGGACATGATCCGCTACAGCGGATCATGTCAGCCCGAAGATGATAAATCGGCCCCAATGGGTGGAGTGCAGTGTATTTTCTTTCTCAGCTGCACAAGTTTGCTTGGTCTGCTAGAGAGGCTAGGCAGTGAACTGTACTTGCTACCCAGTTATAGGAGTGCAAGGACAGTTGAATTTGAAGGTTGCCTGGTGATGTTTATGTTGCATTTAGCCAGACTGGTTAAGTGAAATCAGTGCAGTTGTGTTATGTGGGCTCTGTCTGTGCTGCAGTGTTAAAGGAAAACAAATTCAGTTAATAAAAATACTGTTGCTGTTTTACAGTGTTGCTCATTTATTATTGTTGGTTTTATTTTAAAAAAGATGTTCATCTCTTACCATCCCAGAGACAGAAGCATGCCAGAGAGACTGATACTTCTTAGTTATTATTTGGCTGGTACACAAAGCTGGAGTGCATTACATAGGACAGGAGTACTACATTTGCTTTCTTATGTCCAACTTTGGCAGTAAGGGATGGGCTGCCTAGATCTAAGACCAACTGTATGGAGCAGAAGGGGTTAATAAGTCATCAACTATAGCTCAGAAGCAAGTCTAGATTCCTTGGTAACAGAGAAAGGCTTAATGGAAAGGGGAAAATATTTAATAATTAACAGCATATTAAGTAGTATGTGATGATAATTCTAAAATAAATTGGCTTAAAAATAAAGTATATTCTGTATGTTTTATAAACATAGAAGGGGTCAGAATTCTGCATGTAACTTACATAAAAGGGTTAAGTATAACTACCGTTACTATAAAACAATGTATAAAAAAGGCAGTCACTGTTGTGTAAAAAAAAATATCTGCACTGCTCTCTATTTAAAAAGTATGGAAAGTAAGGAAATGTTCAAATACTGCTCTCAATGTATTATTTAGGAAAGTGTGTCAAATAATTAAAACATATTGAAAAATCTAAATATCTAAAAATTGAATAGTTAATGATAGGAGGGTCTAGGCATTGCATTATTGCTTATTTCTTCACTATTTTCTCTGTATGGGCCTGATGATCAAAAGATTCTCCAGCTTGGAGAGAAATTGTAGTGCAGACTTCACAGGGGCTGAACTTACTGAATGCTCAAAAGCAAAAGGGTGGAACTCTCCAACACTGCAAGATCTCTCTCATTTTTGTATATGAATGAGAGGCAATCCCATTGCAATATAGCACTGAATGATATGAGAGTTTTGTTACACTTACACTTTGTATTTATATTACTTTGCACTTCAGATTGGGTCCTTTCAGTATTATTACATTTAAGCTTTGCACTTTCTATTTTTTATTTTAATACATTAAGATTTAGATCCAGCAGTGTGTTACTTAACAAATTAGGATCATACTTTGTATATTTCTGTGTATCTTTTACAAATAACATTGCACTTTTTACTTGCTCCAATGTAAAACTAAGACTGACAGTTCCAGACAGTGAAAGGGACAGGGCAGTTCCCTTGGTTGAACATGGTTCCCAAGGTATCTCTGAAGCTCTCTTAGAATATCTGTGAAGTTATTTAAGCATTTTAAACAAGCTGGTCTCTTATTTATCTTGCCAGCTGTGTGCAGGTGAAGTTTGCTAAAAATTCATAAAACACTTATTTTAACTAACAGAAATTTAATATTTACTAAAATATACACAATAGCAAGTTCAATTGTAGTGAAATCATTTCAGTTTAATTTGTAATTGATGCAAACTGAGCCTTTATATCAGCCCCAGGTGTTTTTCAATTACTGGCAAACAATAAGGGAATGATCCTCATCAACTCCAGCACAGCGGAAGCCCAATACAGAAACAGATCCGGATACAAAGGTCACCCAGCTCTCCACCCCTTCTTGGAGTGCCGTAAGAATCAAAACTGAAAATAAAAGTATAAGAAAGGAGTGAACAGGCACTATACAAAAGAACTGGATAAAATTCCAAAAATGTATTAAAAAAATATAATAAAAAGTACAAAACGTCCAAACGGACCAAAAGGTGCACAGACACAGACAGGATGACAAACAGACTGACGGCTGACGCATTTTGCGCCCCCTACAGGAGCTTACTCATAGACATAGTACATACATAGGTAGTGCCCTTTATATACCCCCTCCAAAACATATTTAACCTCTTAGTGACACAACCTTAATGTGTTCTACAGTAGGTACTATTTAGAAACACAATAATGTAGAAGCAGATCCATAGAGAAATAAAAATACCAACTTGTTAATCAAAACTGAGTAATAATTAATGATAGTTATCTAACCTGATAGACACACATATTGAAAACAATTATATATAAAAAAGTTGAACTGAATAATTAGAATAACAAACCACATTGGAAGAGACATTGGTATTATAAACAAACATAAATATTGGAGATAATTCAGACTTTACCCCATGATCTAAACTAAAATGCAGACAACAGCTTACTATTATTATTATTATTATCGGTTATTTGTAGAGCGCCAACAGATTCCGCAGCGCTATACTGTGGCAAATATATTATGTATAGCTTAGAACAGAGCAATGAGGAAGGGCATTAACTTATCCTATTACAAAGGGAAATCCCAACTCTGCAGTAGTTAAGCAGGATATGTTAATCTATGAAACAGTTTGTCACATTCCTTGTTCATACCTAGGGGACTACATTTTTTTAGTTTAAGAATCCAAAAAAGCTCTTTTCTTTCTAGGATTTTATATCTATTACCCCCTCTTGGAGGGACTACTGCTAAGTCTATGATCTAAATAGTTATATAAGCTATATTAATAAAGTGTTCACTGTTAAAGTGATTAGCTACAGTGGACTCCTTAACATAGTTTTTGAAATCACAAGTATGTTCCCCAAACCTCTTTCTTATCTCTCTGGACATCTGACCAACATACTGACACTGGCATAGGTTGCAAGTGAATAAATAGATAACAAAATATGTACTACAGTTGGCATAAAAATCAATGTTAAAACGCTGTTGGTTAGTGCCAAAAAAAAAGCTGGTCCCTAGGCAAACATGAGCACACATATGGCAATTTTTGCTACCACATTTAAAATTGCCCTTTTTATTTAACCAAGAATGCCTTGTAACTTTGTTATTCTTGATAGCACTGGGGGATAGTCTTTGGGCCAAGGTTCTGGTTTTTTTTGGGACAAATCTACACGTATTAATAACAGGTATCAATATTTAATCCCCCATAAGTAAATGAAGATGTTTCTTAACTATTTCATGGTATTGCTGAGAATACTCAGTTGTGAATACTATGGCATCTTTGAAGCCACTTTCCTTTTCTCTTAGACCTTCTGTTTTTTTGGTGTCTGACATTGTAGGTTTTAATCTCATTACAACATTTTTCTAATTTGTCGGCATCATAACCCCTGTGTATTAATCTATTTTTTAGTTCAATAGACTGTTGCTCATAAATTTCATCAGCTTTAGTATTTCTCTTAAGTGTAATAAACTGCCTTTTTTGGAATCACTCAGATAAGGTGGCTGGGGTGCTGTGAAGTAGCATGCAGTATAGTGTTACCTGCAGTAGGTTTTCTGTAAGTTTTAGAAACTATAGTGTTATTTGTTATATGTAAAGAAAGGTCCAGGTAATTGACCTCATGTGGACTATACATACCAGTAAACATTAAATTCATATAATTTTGATTTAGGTAATGTAAGAATTGTGCAAAATTTTCATCATTCATGGGCTTTTTTATAATGACCAAAAGGTCATCTATATATCTTACGAAAAAGTGGATTTCTTAAAGCCAAGGGTTGAGGGTACTGTAAATGTAAGTACGTTCCCACCAAGAAACAAATAAATTGGTGAAGGCTGGGGCAAATTTTGCCCCCATCGCAGTGCTGCATATTTGGCAGTAGAAACTGCCATCAAACATAAACAATTATGAGAAAGCAAAAATCTTAACAAGTCTCATATAGAATGTTGTATGGTTTGATCTAAACCCATTTCTCTTTCAAGAAAAAACTCCACTGCTTGAATGCCAAGGTGTTGAGGTATGCAAGTGTAAAGGGATGTGATGTCAACTATAAGTCAGGTATATTCAGGCTGCCAAACAACAGACTCAAAGGACTGAAGCAAATGGGAACTATCTCTAAGATAAGACAGTTGTTTTACCAGCAAAGGTTGAAGGATACCATCTAACCATGCCCCAAGGGTTCAAAAAGAGACCCCACACCTGACACAATAGGTCTGTCCGGAGGGCAGTGGTGGTCCTTATGAACCTTGGGGACATGGTAGAAGATAGGAATCAAGGGATTGTCCATAAGAAGAGTATCCACATCAGACTCTCTAAAGATACCCAAACTCACTCCTTCCAAAATCAACTGTTTCAATTCCTGTTTGTATTTCATAGTTGGATTGGAGGAAAATTTATGATAGACCCTCTCATCGGCTAGTTGCCTAGCCGTTTTTCAGTTACCCCAAAGAGCTTCATTACTTTCTATGGAAGGCATCTCTCATTTCTCTGGGATTTCCAGGTTCCTCTCTTTTTCTTAGAAAATTCAGTGAGTTTTAATTTAAATAGAAGAAATGCTAAGTGCAATGTAATACAGAAACTATGAACGCGTAAACAGAATTTGTAAAATCACAATCCTGAATTCACTGCTGTATACAAAATAAAATACAAACTAGAAAGTTCAAAGTATAAATATAATACATTTTTATCTGAAGTGTAAAATAATATAGAATGCAAAGCACAAAGTGTAAATGCAGCAAAACTCCATGTCAATCAGAGCTATAGTGCACTGGGCTTATCTCTCCTTCAGCGAACTCCCCTTGGAGATGTATAGCAAAGGTAGCCTTTTGGAAATTTCACTAGGGATCTCGCAGTGCTGAAGGATCATTTTAGATCATCTCACCTGAGGGGAGAGCTTTTGATAATCAGGCCTTTGTGAGATTAAAAACAACAACATTTTATTGGGGTTATCTGTTATTAAAGCAACTTTTATAATTTGTCATACTTTGGGCTTTTTATTTGTGTCTTTCTTTACACATTGTTGAGCTGGTGTCAATATTAAATGGAAAATTGTAAATCCCAAGGGGATAGTGCACTGTTTTCTGCATTGCTGATCCATGCCAAAGTCAAATGCCAGAGGAAATTATTGTGAAGAAGAGGACTGAGAATTCCATATTCTTATTCAACAGTTGCTGGCATCTTATTGATCCTTCTAAAACTTTTTTAAACCAAAGCTTTTATCTGAATGTTTTTGGTTGCTTATGTATACATGTTTGTGCCTGGTTGTCCTTGTGCATGTTTTTGTGCATGTGGTTATCTATGGGTGCCTGTGTGTGTATATGTGTATTTCTATGGGTCCCTGTTTGTGTCGATACATGTGTATTTCTCTGGGTGCCGGTGTGTGAGCATATAGATGTCTATGGGTTGCTGTGTGTGTATGTTCATTTGGATGTCTATGGGTATCAGTGAGACATACAAGGATGCGTTTTACAATTTGGGGGGGCACAATTTAGAATTTTGCCCTGGGAGCCATATTCTCTAGAAACTGCCCTGCTCAAAGTAATAGATAGTAAGCAAAATCAATCCTCATTCTGTACAGTAAGGTTTGAAACTTTTGCCAAAATGTAAACCTCATCACTTAGCAGAGATAAGTTACAGCCACTTTCTTCTTATGGAAATTAATTTCCCAAAGTGTTCTTCTTGATTTTAGATGAACATCTCATGAAAATAAAAAAAAAAGGTTTTCTTAATTACTATTTTTTTTTTAAGCTTAAAAGTTTATAAATCATTTTTGAATAAACATGCACTGTATACCCATCATGCCGATATACAAATGGCATTCAGATTGCTTAACACTTATCATAAACAAAGTGATTGTTATCCCTTTTTAGCAGATCTAAGTGTTGTTGTGGGAAAATGGAGATTGGATCATGTGTAAGTTATCAATTTTAGTTGTGTTTGACTCTTTTGATTATTTTGTTGACAGAGGAAAAATAAAAAGACCATTCCTGTTTTTCCAACTTTGGGGACAAAAATGGAAAGATTGAATCAACTCCACCACCTTTCTGCCATTTTAAGCTTTGTTTATGGCATTACACAGTCTTTAATCAACTGCTTGGCCAAAATAGTTGATATAACTGTCAGTTAAGAGAATGATCCTATAAGATATGTCTTTGGAGGGGACATTGTTGGTCTCTTTGATAATAAGTGATATATTAATTACCTTTATTTTTATTATATTACAGAAGAGGCAGACCTAAGGCTCAAGTACCCAAGGTAGTACTTAACAACAAATTTCCCAGTACACCTTCTTTGGACTGCCACCATGCTGCTTATTACTTGGTTTCATTGACTGCAATTGCAGTACTTAAAGGTATAGGATTACAAAAATATCTCTATTACCCATTCCCCAGTTTTGCACAGCCAACATGGTTATATTAATATACTTTTAACCTCTGTGATTACCTTGTGTCTAAGTCTCTTTTGACATCCTTCTGATCACATGGCTATTTATTTATGTATTAAGTATTGACTTGCATTTTAGCCAATTAGTGCAGTGTCATGCACAACTCCATGGGAGAGAGTACAATGCTATCTATATGGCCCACATAAACTAGGAGTCTCTTGTGAAAAGCTAATAAAAACAAATATGATAAGAGGTTGTCTGTTGTGGTTTAGAAACAGGCAGAAATTTAGAGGTTTTAATGTTATAAAGTATATTAATTTAACAATGTTGGTTGTGCAAAGCTGAGGAATGGATAGAAAAGGCGTTATCTATCTTTTTTAATAACAATTTTGGTGTTGACTGTCCCTTTTTGTAAAGGACTGTGATCAATCCCATTATTGTATGTCCAAAGCAGTCTAAAAATGAAACATGCTTAGTGCTTGGGAAAAGAGATACATATACAATATATATAAAGGAGTAGATTTAACTGCATGTTCTTGCTATGTATGCTAAAATGTATTAATGGGTTAAACAACATATTTCTGAACCAACAATAAACATCCAGTAACCAGACACAGCACCATTTGGTATTTAAATAACCATCGGCTAGATTACAAGTTTTGCGTTATGAGTGAAAAAGCTTCATAACGCTGCTTTTTCACTACCGCTGCTATTACGAGTCTTGCAGGTATATCTGTACCGCACACTTTTTTGGCTGTAACGCAACGTAACTACCTTAAAACGGCCTTTTGCGGGGCA
>CAJPDP010573780.1:0-10702 GCA_905336975.1 Bombina variegata variegata
TATTCCCCTATGTGCAGAACATTGGAATGTGAAATATTTACAGTAAATACATAGTTAAAGCCTTTATTTAAAATGAATATTGCATAAATAATAAAGATTTGAAGGTTTCTTAAACCAAATACAGCGAGTGCAGTCCCTTATTGGATATAGACTATATATATATATACATATAAAGTATAGGTTAAGTTTAGTTAAATGGAAATAACAGAAAATGACCAATGACCTGATTTTTTTTTAATTATCTTGTGAAAACAAAAGCACTAAACAAAATGTAATCCATCACTGCAGTTATTCTATTTAAATACTTGTACCACATACTCTATGTAACAATGTTGATATGGATCATGTACCTTTGATACTATGTTGATTCCATTGTATTGTTGGATTTAGTACTCTTTCCTGATCTCTCTTAATAAAAAGAAATTTGGAAAAAGAATTCCACAGCTGTCAACATCTTTTCAACAGAAAAGCTCCACAAAAGGTCTTTTCATGTGTTACATACCTGTTCTCGACATAGAAACTGGGAGGTCATCCAAAATTGACTGATACAACAGACCATTCACACCTCTTAAGGTTACAGTAAAGGTCTATAAATGTAACACCTTTGTTCATTTACATTTACATGTGTGACATTTACCTATTGTCATCCAAATCCATCCTTGTTACTGATTAACCATATGAATGTCATTTGTATCTTAGCATGATGGGAATACTTCAATAATTATCTCAGAACCACAACATCTACAAATTTGTTTTAATTATTTATTTGATTCTAATTTCGTGTTTGTCACTAATGGCACTGGAGTCTTTAAAAAAGTGTTTTAAAACATGATCAAACATGCCACTGGTAGATATTGGGTTCTGATGTGACTTTTCATGCAGGCCCCCTTAGTAGTACAGGATATTATCTACCCAACACACACACACACACACACATATGTATACAGTATATGTACCTATACATATGTGTGCCCTGTCCACAGTAGGGATGAAAGGAGCTTTAAAGTGACATGAAGCCCAATTTTTTTCTTTTATGATTCAGATAGAACATGCAATTGTAAGCAACTTTCCAATTACTTCTATTATCTAATTAGTTTCATTCTCTTGCTATCCTTTGTTGGAAAGGACACTTAGGTAAGCTCTGGAGCTGCTGATTGGTGGCTTCACATATATGCCTCATGTTATTGGCTCATCCATTGTTCAGCTAGTTCCCAACAGTGCCTTTCTGCTTCTTCAACATACAATACTAAGAGAATTAAGCTAATTAGATCATAGAAGTAAATTGGAAAGTTGTTTAAAATTCTATCCTATATCTGTATCATGAAAGAAAAATTGTGGGTTTCATGTCCCTTTAATGAATCAATACCGTGGGGCCAATTTATCATCGGTCTGTCCGACATGATCCGCTCTTGTGAACTGCTTGTGCAATGCCGCTCCCTGCAGATTTGTGGCCAATCCGCTGCTAGCAGGGGATGTCAATCAACCCGTCGCTCAGAGCAGGTGGACCACTAAAGGAGCAGCAGTCTTAAGACCACTGCTTCTTAACTCTTGTTTCCGGCTAGCCTAAAGGCTCAAGCAGAAACAGGGCGTGTTGGCCCCATTCAGGGCATAGTAAATCGGCCCCCATGTATGTTCATAGACCTCTACAATGTCTCCTGTGGCCTTTTCAGAGTTTTTGCACATGTGAACGATAATAGACTGTTTGCAAAGAGCCATGAAATAGTTGCAAAGTTGCTCAAAATGCTCTTTAGGGGGTGGATCCTAGCAGCCCAGGTTAATAGCCGCACTTTGAGACGGCTCTGCAGACCTGATAGTTGCCAGGACAAAATATGATACTTTACTAATCAACATTCACATGGAGGTGGAGGGGGAAACGGTGTAGAACGGAGTGGTGGCATCCGGGGACTACAAGCACTCTATTCTCAGCATGTATTAGGCAATTTAAGAAGCATCACGGAACAGCACCATTACTACTGTGCACTACAGAGGAGAAAGCCCGACTCCACACCTACCGTTCACCGTAGAGACATAGCAACACGGACCGGGCTAGAGCACACTACAGTTAGAACCTAACCTGCAGACACATTAGTACAGAGGAGGGGCCTGCATGGAGGCATCCACTGCCACAGAGGCCGGTAGCGGGCCGCAGCCTGATCACACCGGACTCTGGCATCACAACACCCCAGGGGTAACACACCTACTCTGACCTGCAAATCTCGTCTGAAATAACCAGAGGGCAAGGCGACAAGAAAACGGAGAGCATACAGCTTGAGGGGGTAAGAACGCACCATAAAAGCAACACATTGTAGGCCTCTATACACAAGCTACATGGGCACATACAAGAGTTATCCCAGCTCACACCTGCAGAACTGGCAGCAATACCATTACAGCCGAACCAAATATTACGTCCCCCCTTAGGCTTAAGATATTCGGCACTAGCTGGATGGGCATATGAGACACACTTTTTAAGCCCTTACGACGCACACTCTACTGAGGGCACAGTGGTACCAGCTACTTATAATAAAGAGCACTACTTAGTGTGCAATACCTACTGGCATGCCCTGCAAACGTGCCCCAAAAATAGACAAGCAGGCTCCATCATTACTTATGAGCCATTATATGAAACCCCAGCCACCTACAACAGACCAATCAACCGATCAAGGGTCACAGCCATCAGAACTGAATAATAGGAGCACATACCAAGATATGGAGCAGATAGGAACCTCGATTATCACCAGAGAGGATCTGAATCTACTTTCTTCTAAGGAAGATATTAAAGAAGTCCTATCTGAAGTCAGGGGTCTCTTTGGGGAACTTTAAAAGGACCTGTCACAACTTATTACCAGAGTGGATTCTTTAAAACAAACACAAACCACAGTACAATCAGAAGTAAGAAATAACTTTCAGACCATAATGCAGCAAAATGAAGCTATCAATTTTCTTTTGGATAAAATTGAAGATCTTGATAATCGTAACCGGAGGAACAACCTCCGTATCAGAGGCATCCTCGAATCCGTATCACCTGTGGCATTAAATGGTTATCTTCAAGTCCTATTCAGAATAATTAAAAACACCCCTTCTTCTCCAGATATCCCATTAGAGAGAGCCCACAGATCACTATGTCCTAAACCTCCCGCCAAGGCACCCCCTAGGGACGTGATAATCCGCTTTCTAAGTTATGTGGACAGAGAAGATATCACTAGAGGGGCTAGAAATAAAGCTCCACTAACACATGCGGGTATACCACTACAGATCTTCTCAGACCTATGGCCCACAACATTGCAGAAACAAAGAGAACTTAGACACATAACAGAAGCACTCAGAACCCACAAAATATCATACCACTGGGGGTTTCCCCTTAGTATAATAGCCAACCATAATGGACAAACGGCTGTCTACAGAACAGAACAGGACCTTCCAGGCTTTTACAAAGCGATGGGCATCACACAGAACAGGAGTCCAAGCCCTGGGTCATCATCTCAGACCCGAACATCTCAAGATAACGTCCTGCACCATCCTGAAAACTCCAATCAAGAGGAAGAGATAACCCCTGACGTAAGGATCAACTCCAATCTATGGTCAGTGGACCTATCAGGATAAGAACCGGCGGGAGAAAAATAATCCAATGGAAGTCAGACGGAGTGCTCTGTACTTTGATACCTGCTGGACAGAATTGGCACTTGCACTATCTTTGCTACTGTTTATAGAGGAAACTCACCCTTTTGGACCCCCGGGAGAACTTTAAGAGAGGACATTATTTAAATAGTGGGTCAACCCTACGGGATAGACAAGAGCTGGCAGCAGACAGATGAGTAGACTGTGATGTGTTGGTTTAACCTGTTTATATTGTTATATGTCTCACCTGTTACGTTAATGTTTTGCTATGTTCTGACTGCACCCTTTATTAGATAAGGGGACACATGTGTTCCCAAACTGAGTGACTATATGCCCTATTATCTAGATATCAAGAAGACTACAGTCAACCACGACACCTAGCCAACAACCCCTTAAGCACTATTTCAATCCTACAGGACACAGAGTGATAGGAATGACAAATGACCCAATAACTGCAACACGCAACCTAGAAACAAAACCTCAAAACATATATTAATCCCAAGTATTAGCACAGACTACCCCATAAAGACTCTGACAGAAACCCCGCAGCCTAGCTTAAGGGTACTACACAAAGCACACATAGGAAACATCAGGGCAAGCCAAGACCACCGCTCCGCCTCTATTTTCATATACAGTATTCTCACCACGATACTCATGACCCCCTCCCCCCTATGTTGGTGAATGGATACATTTAAAATTAAACTTATTATCATATTAAACGACCACATAGTACTAGATTACCGACCAGATAGGCAACACAAGGTCTCATTCCCCACAACTTATTGTTAGCGACTTAATTGTTACCTTGTTGTTTTTGTACCTTTTTATCCCAGTTGAACCTGTTAACTAAAGGTCTTTCGCCGAGAGGTGGAAGGGCCTTCCATACTCTATGCTACAGTTACAGTGCTACATTGTATTTGAACTTTACTTGTTTGAGTTTGACAGCTGAATCGGGTGCGGGCGGCACTCTATCCCCTTATCCACTCATCACACCCTTCTTCCTTTCCCCTCTCCCCTGTTAATACGCTAGGCATGACCGTCATGTACACACTATACCCCACCTGAAATTTTTTTTGTATCATACTCACATTGCAGATCCTGGCCCATAAAATGCCTGCTACAGACAAAGCTCAATCTATCACCTTCACTACTATCAATGTCAAGGGCTTTAACACCCCACAAAAAAGAAGTATAGTGCTCACAGACTTACACAAACAAAATTGCGCAATCATACTCCTCCAAGAAACACATTTTAAAAAAGGTAAGGAGCCGCAATGGCTCCATCACAAATATCCTACAGCATTTTTCGCCTCCGGTCCAACAAAAAGAAGTGGAGTGGGCATTCTCTTCAGGAGAGATATACCTTTCCAAAAATTGCAGCTAGAACAGGACCCTGATGGCAGGATCTTGATTCTGACTGGACTGTTATATAATAGACCCATCACGATAGTCAATGCTTACTTCCCTAATCGGGCACAAAAGGCCTTTATGCGACATTTATCTAACAAAATTCTTGACCACAAAAAGGGCATGCTACTTGTTGGGGGCGACCTAAATATCCCATTAGACCCAAGCATAGACAAGTATGGAGGCTGTTCACACATCTCAAAACAGGATATTAAAAGTATAAATAATCAACTTTACACTCTAGCTCTCCATGACGTCTGGCGCACATTTCACCCCACTACATTTGACTACACTTTTTACTCACACACACATAATTCCTACTCACGCATTGATTATGTGTTAACTGATGCACTTACACTGTCCTTGGTTAAAAGTGTTCGCATAAACCCAATCACATGGTCAGACCATGCACCTGTCTCCTGCACAGTCAATTGGCCTGAAAAACCAGTAGCCCCTTTCCAATGGAAACTGGATGATACCCTTTTAGACCACCCGATTGTTAACCAAGAAATAGAAAAAACGATTACGGGAAATATTTTCTCCATAATGACGAGACTGACACTCCCTACTCCAATATATGGGAGGCACATAAGTGCGTCCTGAGAGGAGAGCTCATAAAACACAAAGCCAACCTTACTAAACAACGCAGGCATAAACATTCCCCAGACAATGACATACTACTGACCGAGTTAAAAGCAACTAGGGCAGAACTAAATGAGTACATGCAACATGAGTACCAGAAACAAGCGTTCACCCTCCAGCAAAAATACTTTGAACAGGGGAATAGATCGGGCAAACTTTTAGCTAGAACAATTCGTAGGAAACAACTCAAATCACACATATACACAGTTAAAAACAAAGAAGGGGTGGAGAAAAAGGATAGCCTAGCCATAGCAGATATCTTCCACACGTATTACGCATCGCTTTATGACTTGACCGGGATTCCCTCCCAATCACATGCAAAAGAAATTAAAAGAGACAAGTTGACCAGATATTTAGAGACTGTAGATGTACCCAGTCTAATGGAGGAATAATCTCATAAATTAGATTGCCCTATTGAGATCAAAGAAATAACAACAGCCATTAAAAACTTACCTACAGGAAAGAGCCCAGGCCCAGATGGGTTTAGTACTAAATACTACAACAAATATTCTCATATCCTAGCTCCTAAGCTACACAAAACATTCAACGCCTTGAAAGGAGGTGGAGGCTTCCCAAAATCCATGCTGGAAGCCCACATTACCGTGTTACCAAAACCGGAAAAAAAAAAAAAATGCTCCACAGAATTTTCGTCCTATCTCCCTCCTAAATACGGACATCAAAATTTTTGCCAACATTTTAGCTGATAGGCTGAACCCATTACTTAAACAAATTATATCATCAGACCAAGTGGGCTTTATTCCCAATAGAGAAGCTAGGGACAATACCCTGAAGGTTACACAGCTCGTAGCATATGCCCAAACCAACCATATCCCATTTTCTCTTATTTCCACCGACGCTGAAAAAGCTTTTGACAGGGTGGACTGGGATTTTCTCAAGACCGCCCTGTCAAAATTCAATATTGGCCAGATATTCATAGACAAAATCTTTTCCCTATATTCTGAACCTACGGCTAGAATTAAAGTTAATATGATCCTGTCAGAACCCTTTAACATTAGAAATGGCACCCTCCAAGGGTGCCGATTATCACCCATCCTATGTGCACTATCAATTGAAATACTAGCACATAAAATTAGATTAAACCCTTTCATAAAAGGCATCCACACAGCACATGCAGAATACAAGCTGGCGATGTATGTGGACGATATCCTCCTTACTATCACAGACTTAGAAAAATTGTTACCCCCTCTGATGGAAGAATTTAAAGAATATGGTCAATATTCTAATTTTCATCTAAACCTGAACAAGTCAGAAATATTAAACATAAACACCCCAGCCCACATCATCGAGGATCTGAGGGAATCAAGCCCCTCCGTATCCAGACTACACAATTAAAGTATTTGGGTATGTATCTAACCACAGATGTGCAGGCCCTGTTCTCGGCAAATTACAAACTGCTACAAACAAATATCATTAGGGATCTTTCCTGCTGGAAAAATAAACCACTTTTGTGGATTGGTAGAATTCATGTAGTAAAAATGAACATACTGCCTAGGGTTCTTTACCTATTGCAAACCCTGCCAATCCCTTTACCCAAAAATTACATAGCACAAATGCAAGGAAGCACAGAACATTTCATATGGGGCCCTATCAAGCCGAGAATCCCTAGAAAGACCTTATATATGGCTAGAGACAGGGGTGGGCTGGGCGTACCAAATCTGGAGAGCTATAGACTAACAACAATTATACAAAGACTTATAGACTGGTGCCACAATTCCAATCACAAACAATGGATACATTTCGACAGAGAGATACTTAATGTACCTAACTTGGGCTGGCTGAGTTGGCTTCAGGCTGCTGACAGACCCAATGTGATACATAGCTACCCTCTCCTCTTGGAGTTCTTTTCTCAATGGGACAAACTAGCAGCAACCAGCACTCATGTCACATCCAAACCATCCCCATTGACTCCATTAATTTTCAACCCTGAGCTTCCTTTCCTCCCCCCTATCCAAAACATTCCACATTATGCTCTAAACTCCCGACACACACCTGGAAAAACATTACCGAGAACGGAAAACTCAGTACAAGACAAGAACTTAGTGAAAGAGAGCTCTGGTTCTCCTCTTCCTGGTACACCTATACACAACTATCTCATTATTTTGGTTCCCATAAACAAAAAAGCAACCTCATTAGACCTCTCACAGCGTTTTAATCTCTGTGTGCATTACCTTTTACACAGCGTCACACAATCTCCTCCATATACAGGATTCTATCGAAAACAGGGCCAGATGACCTTCCCGCATACTGTCATAAATGGCACAGAGACCTGGGCATTGAAATAGATAACAAAGATTGGAGAAAAGCATTCAGACACCACAAAAGAGCTTCGGTTTCGGCAAGGATCCAGGAAATGAACTATAAGTTCTTGTCCAGGTGGTACCTCACACTACAGAGGTTGCACAACATTTTCAAACATTTGTGGGCAACAAGTGCTGGCGAAACTGTGGCGAGGCTGCCGACCTTCTACATATATGGTGGGCATGCCTCAGATTAGATTCTGTCTGGAACCAGGTTATAACACACATGAACAAAACATTTTCTTCACATATCCCAAGGGACCCGCACATTCTGCTCTTACACAACTTACCAAACCTCAAAGACGACATTAAAATATCCCTACTGTACATAATGATAAGCAGCACCAAAATTTTAATTCCACAGAGGTGGAAAACACAAAATATACCCACGCTGACCATGTGGATGGACCAAGTAAACGCATTTTTAGCACTGGAAAGATACCATTTCCTTAGGATAGGGAAGATAGGTACACATGAACTAATGCTTATGAGATGGAATGCCTCCAAAACCGCACAGACTGATTAAAAGACCTGGGAATGCAGTAACCCATTTCACAAAAAAACATCGAACCCCTATCCCACACTTAACCCATACTTCCTCCTATCCACACATCCCCATAATCCCTGCCCGCCTGCACCCGGCAACAATAATAGGTTGGACTGGGTGAAGAGATGTATAAGTATGTTAACAAAGCCTCATCACACTGAAGATTTAGCAAGGTTTCACTCACCATGATCCTTACCGCTACTAGTATTGAACATCAATACATTAACTTCTGTATTTAAAGATCTCAAGGTACCATGCATCCGCTCCCCCTAGCCTACACCTCCACAAAATATAGACTCCCAAAACATGAACATCCGTAATGGGGCGTACTGGGCAAGCCCTTTGCCCATATTGGACTATTGGACCTCAACATTTCTAAGGCGGGGAGCGGAGGCCTGAATGGACTTATATATTATATGGTTATAACCGAATTGTACACTGTTTTCTGTTTCGCAATATAGAGTAACCTTATCCTTTTTCTGTAAGGTACTTGACTTTTCAATAAAAGAAATTTAAAACTTTAAAAAAAAAAAATGCTCTTTAGNNAGTGTGCTTGTAATTGTCAAGTACTTTTTGGCCCCATAGGAGAAATAGGGCTTTTAGCGAGGATCTGATAACACATTTGCAAGTGTGGGAAAGAGTAAAATATGTGCTATTGTGATCAAGTCGAATTGGAAACTTGCTTTTTCAGCCAGTAAAAGAACTGAAAAGGCCTCAGCTAATTGTGACTAATGTGTATGTGTTTAAAGGGATGATAAATCCTAGCGTTTGTGGAACAAATAAAGGGGATTTCAGTCATGAAGTATAAAATACTTCTTGCTGAAAGTTCCTTTATTTGCTTGAAGCGTCCGCAAACACTGAGCTCCTCAGGCAGCCCACGGCAGAACGCTATTTTGCTGAGAGGTGATGTTTCCACCTCTTATCCAATAGCCGTGTGGGCTACACGGCTTGGCGGCAGTTGGACCGCATGGCTATTTGCTAAGAGGTGGAAACATCACCTCAAAGCAAAATAGCGTTCTGCCGTGGGTTGCCTGAGCAGCTTAGCACAGTGAACGCTTCAAACAAATAAAGGAAATTTCAGCATGATTTTTTTTTATACTTTATGACTGAATGTCCCCTTTATTTGTTCCAATAGTAAATCCTAGCATTTTACAAACACTAGGATTTATCATCCCTTTAACTCCTGCAAAGATGTTAAAGACATAGCTAAGGTCCGTTCTAAGGCAACAATGCACTACTGAGAGCTAGCTGAACACATTCAGTGAGCCAATGACAAAAGGCATATGTGCGTAGCCACCTCCCCTATCATCAGATAGCCTCTAACTTTAGTAATTTCCATATATGGGAGGCATGAGCAAATATATACAACTGGAATATGCGCAACTTAATACGGCTTTAAACTATAATCTATAAAATCATCTTTAAACTATAATCTATAAAACTATAAACTATGAATGCCATTTACATGATCTTTCCTCAACCAGTAAGGTTTTTTTTTTTTATTCCTAAATATCTAATAATGTAACCATATGAAAAATTATTATAGAATTGTTTGAGTTTTAACCCTTTAATAGCCTTTACAACCTTACAGCCATAGACCTCTTTAAAATGATGATATAAAAAATCCCTTATTTTTTCCAGCTTCACATAAACTTCCTGATCTGCAAGACTGTACATTTTATTATAAAGGCTTTTAAAGCTTGCCCAATATAGTTCCTGCTTCATCACTAATCTTATTAATCCTGTATTATGTGCAAGAGAAAAGACTGAGTCCTTGCTTCCAATTGAAACCAACAATTTATTTTGTGTGAAACAAACAATTTAATGGTCCGCTCCTATAGACTGACGCGTTTCGCACATCCGCACATGTGCTTCATCAGAGATCATTACCTGCCCTACTGGGTACACTTAAATATCATATTTTAGCCATTAGCAAAAGTGATAGCTAGTGATGTCGCGAACCTAAAATTTTGTGTTCGCGAACGGCGAACGCGAACTTCCGCAAAAGATCGCGAACTGGCAAACCCGGCGAACCGCCATAGACTTCAATAGGCAGGCGAATTTTAAAACCCACAGGGACTCTTTCTGGCCACAAAAGTGATGGAAAAGTTGTTTCAAGGGGACTAACACCTGGACTGTGGTATGCCGGAGGGGGATCCATGGCAAAACTCCC
>CAJPDP010574112.1:0-10946 GCA_905336975.1 Bombina variegata variegata
AGATATTATTGTTTGTTCAGGTATAAATCTAGCTATTTCTTGGACATTAACAGATGAAAAATAAAAGATTAGCTTTAGAGAAATGTGCTTGTTCATGGACAGTAATGAAATGGTATAAATAAAGTTGGAAAAAACAGAATATCCACGACATTGATGACTCTTATTTATCAACAGTCCGATGCTCATCGCTCCGTAGAAAAAACAGACAAAACTGTCTTCATTTGATGGACATTCAGGGTAGATCATTTGATAAATAAGGATATTCGCAACATTGTTGCCTCTTATTTATCAACAATCCAATAATATTCGCTCATAAGTTTGACAGACGTGTTGATAAATAAGACAGTTGAATGTAGATTCACCCAGACGTGTTGATAAATAAGACAGTTGAATGTAGATTCACGTCAGTGATGTCTGGCGAGCGTATTGACCTCAGTGAATGCATCGAGATTGACACCTTGATAAATCGGCCCCTGTGTGTTAAAGCTGTTCCTGGGACAAAATCACCAAAGAGAGAGGTATTTTTGTCCCAACTGTAAATCTCCCATTGTATTCAATTAATAGCTATCAGCCCCATTTATCAAATCACAGACCAAAAAGATTCCCTACAAGTAGATCCTTGTGCATGGCCACCAACTGTTTATGCAAGAGCAGGGTTTATCAATCTCTTAATGAACGCAACTGCAGCTTCAGCAAGCCTGCCCTACAAGGGCTCCAAAGCAGCCTCTGTTACTAAATAAATGGTCTCAAACTGCCTTAAAAAATCTAACTGCTTGTGTCCAAATCGTCTAACAGCATTTTAGCCATAACTAAAAAACCATAACAGTGCTTTCCCAATCCTCTCCACCATAGATAAATCTATTTTTGACCACATAAAACAATCTGCACTGTCCTATGAAATAATTTTTAACAAATCAGTTTTGTGAATGAGAAGGATAACGATCAATATCAAGGAGTATAAAAAGAAAAAACATGTTTCTGCGAGAACAAGAGCCTAAAGATTTTAGGAAGTGTAAGAAAACTTTTATTAAAATGTATTTAACATTTTTTTAAATATTTAATTTTGCTTTAATTTTTAACTTACCTGGGGTCAGGGTATCAGAAGAGGGATTGCAATGGGGCAGTTTGTGTGGGTGAGTTAATTTCAGTGGTGGGAATTTGCAGTAGAAGGGTTGTTTTGATTCACGATCATCTAATAAGATGGAAACATGACCTAAAAATCTGGTTTCTAAATGGCCTCTATGGGGAACATAAACTCAGGGCTCCTGATATTTTTTCATCTAATTTGTTTAAGAATATATATTTTTTGGTTTTATGGCTTTTTTTATTATTATTTTTACAAATTGCTGTGCTTTTATTTCATTTGTGTAGGTTGCAATAATCTTTCTAAATAACAGATTAGTTGTTAAGATAATCAAACCACAGTTGTTATTATGAGAGATATGTTGCAACTTATTAATATATAAACTGTTTCCTATAGTTTAGTAAATTATTCAGTGCATAAAGTATAGCTGCCAAAAAAATGCTAGGTATTTACAAACAGATATATTTTCACAAACCAACACCTACTAAATTATGAAATATCTTCTAGAAAGGGTCAACAATATTTTACTTTTTACAAACTAATTTTTCATTTTATAGCAAACGTCTTCCGTAGAGAGAAGAATGATGAAGGTGGAATAGTAATTTGAATTAGGGGGCATAATATTAGGCTTGATTCTATTCATCCATTATCCAATCATCTTAGCACTCCATCTACAAATGATTTCTAAACCACGTAACATTAGTGTACATTCTATTATTATTATTATTATTATTATTATTATTAAAGTTTACATACAATATTAAATTACAATTTGATCACAATAAGATTTTTTAACAATATGACATATACTCAATTGCAAAAAACATCTTCCTTCAATCATGTAAAAAATATTATTTTTTTCCTCTTAAAGGGACAGTAAAGTCATGATTAAGACAGAACATGTAATTTTATTTTTTTTATAATTTTTATTGGTATTTCAGATCAGGGTACAGAAAATTAAAAAAAAAAGGAAACATTTTCTTTATGTTTACATATTTGGGGGTTATTTACATATTCATTTTTATCAATTCCCCAACATTAAGGTGAAAACGACAACTTAACATTTTGCTCCATTGAACCCTTATCTTAATTATCCTAATAGCTCCCTTATCCTGAGTAACCATCATTTTCTATAACACCCAAATAAAAAAAGTCAACAGCCCTAGTAAAATTAATTCCATATTTCTAAATGGATATATTAAGTATTCAATCTCACTAAAAGGAAGAGTTTTTATGAACATGGACCACTTTAAAAAAAACCTCTTCACATCCTCATCATTTTGCAAATCAGTATCCACCCTGTTCGACAATGCATTGTTTCTTTAAACAATTTTTAACTTCTTTTATACTCGGAATTGCTTTGGTTTTCCACTTTTTTAAGATTAAGTATCTGCCAGCTAAAATGATCAAATTGACGATTTTAGCGTTGTTAGGGGGTAGGCCCTTGTCATGAGCAAATAAAACTACCTTCAGTGGTGAAAGAGACAGGGAGGGAACACCCAGCGTGTTGACTAGCCAGTATTGTATCTTCAACCAGAAGTTTCTTATTTTTGGACACTCCCATAGCATATGCAGTAGACTAGCCAAAGGCAGAGAACATTTTGGGCACCTATTAAATCTAGCATTCTGACACTGTGAACCTTTTCTCTGTGTAAAGTAAGACATGTGCAGAAGCTTAGCATGCGACTCCCTCCAGGATGCAGAAAGGGTTACCCGAGAGACCACTTGTACTGAAAGAGTTAATAAAGTAAGGTCCAAAGAATCTTGTCTTAGCATTTTGGCCCATTTATATCAATTTTTTTCTATTGTCTCTGGACCTTTAATTGAAACCAGATTTTGATAAATATAGGAAATTGATGTAAATCCATTCTTAGCTAATAGAAGCCCATTCTCAATATTTCCCAGAGACCAGTCCCACCTGTAATCAGTTATCAACCTAGTAGCATAATGTCTTGCTTGTAGGTAAGCAAAAAAGTTTTTATTATGGATATGGAATTCTTCTTTTAAAGAGTTAAAGGTCCTGATGCATCTACTTTTGAAGTCTATTAATTGATGGACCTGACCAAGACCTTGAATCTCCCGCTGCGCAGAAAGAGCCGATTGCATCCCAGCTTGGAACTGAGGGTTATTTAATAGTGGATTATATCTTGATGCCCTGGATTCTATGGATAATGAGTTACATACCCTCTTCCGCATTTGAATTAGGTTATAAATTCGTCTTATTTTTTTTAATTCAATAGGATACACATTATTATTGCAGTGTAATAATGCCCTTAAAGCAATTGGATATGTTATGTTACAATCCAATTCAAGATTCATAATATAGTTACTATTAGTCAACCAGTCTACTACAATGCAAGCTAGAAATACTTGATTATATATACGTAAGTCAGGGAGAGATAGTCCTCCGAATTTCACAGGTAAAGCTAGTTTAGCTAGTGAGATTCTAGGTTTTTTGTTCTGCCAGATGAATGAACATAAGGCTACATTAAATGATAAAATGTCCTTCATTTTAAGGATCAATGGAGTATTCTGGAGGACGTATAATATTTTCGGGAGAAGGGTCATCTTATATAAGGCTATACGTCCTGATAAAGAAAGAGGGAGCTTCTGCCAGTTTTTAAAGGCTTCTTTTGCACTCTTAAGCACTGGGAGTGTATTCAGAGTGTACCACTTGTCGGGATTATCAGATATCCATATACCTAAGTATTTAACTGAGTCTTGCACTACGCTGAAAGGACTGCCTGTGAATGAGTCCTTCGTCTGTTTGATCCAGAGTAACTCTGATTTTGCGGTGTTAACCTTATACCCAGAAAAGGTTCCAAATTGATCTATTATTGTGAGAAGCTTGGGAATATTTCTAAGAGTGTTTGATATGTAAATTAAAACATCATCAGCATAAAGTGCGATTCGCAACTCCTTTTTAACCTTGATTCCTTCCAATTGTTCCCGGATTTGAATGGCCAGGGGTTCAATGGCCAGATCGAATAAAAGTGGGGAGAGAGGGCACCCCTGCCTGGTCCCTCTTCCTAGTTTTATATCCTGAGAATGATCCCCGTTTACTATAATTTTCGTGGAGACGTTTTTATATAAATTATTAAAAAAGCGAAGAAAATTGCCACCTAGTCCAAACTGCTTCAAAGTATTTAAAAGAGGATCATAATGTACCGATTCAAACGCTTTTTCGGCGTCAATGAAGATGATCGCCTTGTCAGGAGTGTCCTCTCCCCCCCTACTCCGCAGCTCCTCCATTACTTTGAAATATTCTATTGTGAGAAATACTTCCCTGATTTTAGCTGAGGAGTTGAGTTTCGATATGAACCCAGCTTGGTCTTTGTGAATGATAGTGGGAAGGAGGGATTGAAGCCTCCTTGCCAGAATAGCCGTTAGTATTTTATAGTCTGTGTTTAGAAGCGTGATAGATCTATAGGATTCTTTTCTCGTCGGGTCTTTCCCTGGTTTAAGAATAAGAGCTGTGTTAGAAGCGACAAAGTCTGATGTTGGCGTGCTACCCTTTACATATAAATCATTAAATAGCGAGGTTAGGTGTACTATTATTTCAGATTACATTATTTTATAAAATTCGTTCGGGAGAGCATCAGGCCCCGGGGCTTTATTTGGAGCTAAGTTTTGAATTGTTATAAAGATTTCTTGCTCAGTAATAGGAAAATATAGATTGTCAAGTAAATCAGGGGTTAAAACTGGGTGGTTCATTTTCTTCCAAAATTCTTCTCGTTCTGTGATGTCTTAGAAGTGTAGAGGGTTCTATAATAATCCTCAAATATTCCAGTCAATTCGGCTGGTGTTTTAAAATACTTCCGATGATATGAAGTCTATTATAGGAGATGCTTTATCACGTCTGACCAGGTTTGCCAGGAGTTTCCCTGTTTTTTTCTCATAATGGTATAACTTAGCCTGCAGTCTAAGGTCACCTTGAGAGGTTTTATATAGGTAAAAAGAATCTCTATCTGCTCTAGCACATATATATCTGGACCAGCTTTCTGGAGTTTTCTGGTATATATATCGGTTTTATGCATTTGTTACTGCTCTCAAGAGCTCCCCTTCCCTTTTCTTTAGTTTCTTAGACCTAGATATGCTATATGCCATTATTTCCCCCCTTAGAACCGCTTTGGCTGTGTCCCAAAATAATACCTGTCGAGATATGTGCTCTCGATTGAAGTGAACATATTCACGGAACTTGACATTCAACCAATTTTTTTATTTATTATCAGAGGCTAGATATTGTGGGAACTGGAAACCTCTATTCCCTCTCTCTGGGTAGCTGGATTGAAATTCAAGGAAAATCGGGGCATGATCTGATGTGGTAATTGGTAAAATTCCGGCTAGCACTTTAGATTTGCAGAGTCTCTCATCTATTAAAAAGAGGTCTATTCTGGAGAGTGTCTTATGTGCCCGGGAGTGACATGTGTAATCTTTAGCATCAGTGTTCTGTAATCTCCATATGTCACATATCTTTAAATTTTTAGTCAGTTTAACAAATAATTTTGATTCTAGGTTATCTCTCTTCGTTTTCTGAGGAATAGGATTCTGTCTCAGCCTATCAAGTGGATATTTTGGTGCCATGTTGAAATCACCTCCGAATATCAAGTAGCCCTCTGCACATGTCATGAGCTTGTTTTGTAAATTTTCCCAAAACGGGAGGCTGAAGACATTGGGAGCATAAA
This sequence comes from Bombina variegata variegata, assembly GCA_905336975.1. Classification (NCBI taxonomy): domain Eukaryota; kingdom Metazoa; phylum Chordata; class Amphibia; order Anura; family Bombinatoridae; genus Bombina; species Bombina variegata. The sequence continues at coordinate 5,770 of CAJPDP010574112.1, forward strand.
CATTGCAAAATGTATACAATGTTTTCAATATTTTAATTTTCGCAATTAGGTACCTTCCCTCCCTGTCTGTTTCTATATGTACAACTTCGTATATAATTTTCTTCCCTAAAAGGATCGCTACCCCACTTTTTCTTTTAGATGTGGAAGAGAATATAATTTCCTTGACCCAAGAAGTTTTAAGCTTTCATACTTCTTCAGGTTATAGGTGGGTTTCTTGCAAGAAAGCTATATCCGTATTATTTTTCTTTAAGTGGGAAAGTATTATTTTGCGTTTAATAGGGGATGTAAGGCCTCCTATGTTCCAGGAGGTCAGCTTAAACTTATTCTTTATATCCATCTAAGTAAAAGAAAAGAAGATAAAAAAGTAAGAGAAAAAGAGGAAGAAAAAGAAGAAAGAAGAGAGGAAAAAAAAATCAATTAAGAGATTCAATATCACTCCCATATGTCCCATAAAAACCGAGCACTTAGAGGAGGTATGTCCCCACTCCCTCCCCAACCCTTAAACTCAGGAATTTTCATCTTTATTAAACAAAAAAGATAATTTAAATTCCTATCTTACTTCCCCTCTATTCTATTTTGGTGCTAGGGGATAAGTCTCATTATAAAATTTTTCAGCATCCTGGGCTGACTCAAAGAAATAAGTATGACCATCTAACGATATTTTCAACTTTGCCGGATAGAGTAAAGTAGCCCATGCACCTTGTTTTATGAATTTTGTACAGTGTGGGGAAAGTTCCCTTCTTTTTGTAGCTGTTTCTATTGAATAATCCTGAAACAAAAGGATTTTTGCACCGTCTACGAGAATAGGTTGATGTTTGCGATATGCTTGAAGCAGTGTAATTTTATGTTGAAAATTTAAGAATTTGCGATTATTGGTCTAGGTCTTGTATTTACTTTACTCATATTGAGTGAACCTATTCTATGAGCCCTTTCAATAATTATCTGAGGGTGGGATTAAGGGATCTGAAGTAACCGGGGTATGGTGATTGACAGCAATTTTTCTAAGTCTTCAAATTGTTTTCCCTCTGGAACCCCAATGACTCTTAAGTTATTTCTTCTTAAACTATCCTCTAGATCTTCAATTTTACTCTGCATTTTTATAAGTGTGTTGTTTGTAGACTCAAGAACAGATTTATAAGACATGGTCAAATCCTCAAGATCTGAAATCTTTTGTTCTGCCTCAGATATTCTGCGCAAATTGTTTTACTTTGTTGGACAAGGATGCAATATCCTGTTTTATTTCATCCTTCAGAAGGTAAAATTTGGGGGTTAAAGTTAGCAAGATACTATTGACCAGTGTTTGAATATCTAGGGATTCTGTCATAAGTGGGGGGTTTACCACAAGTGTTTGTGTCTCTACCGGAGTTTCAAGAGTAGTTTTATTTTTTTTGTCTCTTTGTGTCCCCGTCATAGGTAAAGGAGATGTTTTAGGGTGACCATGCAAATATTTATCCATATATGACTAAAATCACCAAGGATACAACGTGAATTGTGAAATATGTTGGGGGAGGGGAGAGGGAGAAGAAAGAAAAAAAAAGGGGAGGGGGGTTGTGAAATGCTCTCGTGAAGTGAGAAAAAGGGAAGGCCAGGAGGGCGTGCAAAATAGAAGGGGTGATGTCCACCCAATTATCTAATTTATGGTGTAGGTGGGTAGAAAAATTAGAGATGTGTTGTGTATAGTGAGGATTATGTGAATTTGTGATTATATTCTCCTTTACAGCTATGGGGGAAGCAGCGTAAGTTTATTTTACCCAATCTCTTGAATCTAGGATTGATTACTCCTTCTGATCTGTTTATTACAGTTCAGAATTTTCCCTTATATGTAATTCTTAATTATTCCACCTCAAGCTAGGTGTTTCCTATGGTTACTGTATTTACCACCTAAGGTGATATATTAACGAATTTAATGACTCACAGATGATAAAAAAGGAGTTTGGTCTGTTAATTTCTACTTTTATTTAAATGGCCTAATACTGCTCCTATTTCTGGTGAAGTGAGATTCTCCAGTAGATTGTGTTAGAAGCACCTTCACTCCACACAAGATCCTATAAAGGGTGAAACTAAATGATAATTTCACTTTGTGTGTAGTGTTATTTACTTCTCTTTATTCCCTTTTTCTCTCTCTTCCCCCTCCCTCCTCTTCCTTATCCTTCCCTTCCTTTTTAGGAGGGATTTAACTATATACTTCAATAATTGCCCCTAGCAGTTATTAATCTTATTAGGGCCTTAGAAAAAAGGTACAGTACAAAAAACCAATTTTAAACTACTTGAGCCAGCCTCAGTGATCTCCTAAGTGTACAAGTTTGCTGTGTCTTTTTTGTCTCCCTGGGTAGGGGGAGCCCCCAGTTTATTAATGCAGATATAGAATAGAAAAATAAGGCAGTGAGTAATACCTTTCCACTGTTTTCTCTTTTCTCCTTTTTTTTTTTCCTTTCTCTTCCTCCCCTCCCTTCCCTGTCCCCTTCCCCCTGATGTTCCACCCTTTCTTCTTCTCTCTTTGTATCAATTTATGACTAACCAGAGAAACAACTATTTCTAATTCCCACAATTTCACTTGAAGTATTCACTTGTGTTTAATAGTGTCAACTCTCTTGTTCTGGCATGATGGGGGAGAGCCAAAAAAAGAGAAGAGAGTAAAGAAAAAAAAAAAAGCTGTACATACGGTTCTTATTAACAACAGTTAGAGCTGAAAAAGTTATAGCTTAACACGTAGGAAATTAATGAGAGTTAATTATTCAAGACTTCTTAGTTTTTAAAACATGTTTAGACATTATGAAATAAAACGTTTTATATGCATCTCAATGCTCTCTTTAACATTTAGGACTGACCATCTAGTGAGCAGATTTTTTTTTTTTTTAGGTCTTAGCAACTTTTAAAAGTATCAAACATTTACAAGCTCATACAGCATACAGTGTTGCAAAGAGTATCCTTTGATCACTATAATAGGGTACTTATATCATCAAGTCCTTTATTTTCTTTTGATTTCACTTTAATATTTGCTGTTTCTTTTACAGCTGCTTTCACAAGCAGACAAGAGTGCTTCTCCCCACACCCAGATTCTTTTAGAATTATATTCCTTATGCGGGGACTGTTTTTATTTTGTTTGTTTTTTCCCAGACTGTGCTGCCCTTCTTTTCAGGGTGTTCACTCCCACTGCTCCCCCTATACACCCACATGGCTGATTTAACTTGTGAATTTATTTTGCGATTATGCAATACTGGGTCTAGAGACAAAAATAGACTCACCTCCCCTCGCCTGCTGCTTACCGCAGATTAGTTGAAAAGAATAGTGGGGCTTCTTGCAGATGCGATGAGTGGCTCTCTCACATAGAACCGGCTTCCTGCTGTTAGACCTCGCGCTTCAGAGCCTCTGTCACAGCCCCTAGCAGTCTCTCCCCCTCTCACGCAGTACCGGTGGGAGAGGAGGGAGAAGGGTAACAAGCCAGCTTTCTTTTGTGTAAGGAGTTTTCCTCGATTCGTACCCCTCCACTAGGGTAACTCTGACTCCAACCCCTCTCACGCAGCAACAGTGGGAGAGGGGGGGGTTCAGCGGAAGCAGCAGCTGGGTGTCAATATATCCTCCGAAGAGACGCCGATACCAAAAAACAAGCACAGCCTCAGGCCGTTCAAAGAGAGGGGGCCTGGTCTGCCCAACACAGGTGAGTGCAAGTGAGAGAACCAGCAGGAGCGGGCAAGCTTATCCACGTTGAGATGTTCATTCCTTCAACCCTCCACCTCAGCAGGACCATGCTCCGCCTCCGCTCACCCCGTAGCAGCAGGAGGGGGGGAGGACGACGTGTGCTGAGCGAGTGAGAACCCAGGCAGATCCCGGCGGGGCCGCAGTCGGCACCCAGTAGGATCCGTCAGACACCCAGTAGGATCCTCAGTAGCAGCCGTAGTTAAATGGGCATGTAGAGAGGACCGGTGTACAGAGGTGAGCCTGTCTCTGCAGGGGGGGAGCAGGAGAATCTTTCCTCTTTAGGATAACAGAGAGAGTTTTTGTCTTGTTCTCCGCTCTTCTCCCAAAGCCGGCACGGGAGCTGATAGTTGCCCAGTAAGATGTGTGCTTATTCAGAGGCTTTATAAATTAGCTACATTGAGTGTCAATTCTAAAAAATTATTCGGTATAAAGGTTTTTCTTCTTTTTTCCTTCTTTTCACTCTGGCTTGGCTTAATTTGCTATAACAGCAAGGTGTAGTATCGTTGTTCTGGTTCCAGAAGTGATGCCTCAAGTTGTCCAGGTAGCTACCCCACTAATTGGGGTATGGCGTGAAGAGAACCGCCAGCAGCTGTAGGACTGGAGCAGGGAGCTCAGCAGCACATACTTTGCTCCTCCTCCACCGGAACCCAGAACATGTAATTTTAAACAACTTTCCAGTTTACTTTTAATATCAATTTGTCTTTGCTCTATCCTATGTTTAAAAGCATAACAAGGTGGACTCAGGATCAGGAGAGTATACCTGGGACCTGGCTGGTTATTGTTGTTTATTTGTGTATGTCTGTTGTCATTGGTTCAGGTAGCTCCTATCCACTGCTGTTCCTGAGCTTATCTAGGTTTAATTCGGAAGTTGTTTAAAATTGCATGCACTGAATTCTATACGATCGGGCTGATTGACACCTGAATCTGCGGGGGCGCATTGCACAAGCAGTTCTGCTTGTGCAATGTTAAATGACGACAGCGTATGCTGTCGGCATTCAGCGATGTCTGTCGGACATGATACGCTACAGTGTATCATGCCAGACAGACATTGATAAATTGGCCCCACAGTCATGAACGCACGCATGCGCACATACAAACACACATACAGTCAAATTTTAATTTGGGCAGTTGATATAAAGTGTAATCTGTTTGTGAAGCCAAATATATATTATAAATATTTTCTTTTAATCTTAGTAAAAACTATAGTGTTCATTTTATTTTTAAATTTACTATAGTCATGTGACCAGGGCTGCCATCAGGATGGGACAGGGGTGACTCCTGTCAGGGGCCCAATGGGCCAGGGGGGGCCTATGAGGCAAGAACAAAAAAAAAAAAAAAGCCACCAGTGGGTACTACAGCAGAGTGCTAATTGAGCATGGGAAATGTTATTACAAGGAGTAAAGTATTAGCATTTGAGAGGATTTCTGAGTGTGCACTAAACCACTATGCACAGTGTGAGACAGACTTGGCACTTTGTG
>CAJPDP010574147.1:0-12924 GCA_905336975.1 Bombina variegata variegata
TGCTTGTGCAATGCTGCCCCCTGCAGATTCACGGACAATCGGCCGCTAGCTGGGGGTGTCAATCAGCCCGATCGTATGAGATCAGGCGGATTTATGTCCGCAGCCTCAGAGCAGGTGGACCAGTTAAGGAGCAGCAGTCTTAAGACTGAAGGCTCTGAAGCCTGAAGGCTCGTGCGGAAACAGGTGCATTAGGCACAATACGGGCCATAATAAATCGGCCCCATGGAGTCTAATAACCAGTATCAACTCCAAATCGGCAGCCAGCTTGTCAAATAATTTAACCGACACCAGCTTTCATTATGTCCAACCCAGCAAGGAAGTACATCTTCTCCTGCCACAGTGTAACGTGGAACAGAAAAGTAAGTAATGCGGCAAACTGAGCTGTGAATGCAATAGAGGGAAAGCCGAAAAAGTATTTTCATGGGACCGTAACTCTGGTAAGCTATGGGAATAAAGATATTTTACGAAGGTAACCTTTGGGAGCAGAGGGAGGTGGGGCTGTTTGCATTTTGTATCCCATGTTGCAGGATGCAGTCCTCAATAACTGCTACAGACTTCTCTGTGGAGTCCATATTATCAACAGCCCTGGCAGCAAATGAAACCCCAGTTAAAGGAGTCAGACATACATTGCCGATACGACGATCCTCCACTTCACCCACACCCCCATAGTGGGCCAGATTACAAGTGGAGCACTATTTAACGCTCCCACCCTAGTGTTAACTGTGCTAGAAGTAAGCTTTTTGTGCGCGTCGGGTTTTCACTTGCACGCTAACCCGGTGTGCGTAAAAAGTTGAACGTTGAATGTTGATTGGAGTAGCAGTGTTAGTCCAAGAGTATTGCATTGCATTGCATAAAGTACCAATAAAAAAGTATCATTGCTCAATGCAATACTCTTGTTATTTTGAGATATTTTTATATATATATATGAATATCTTTTTAGAAATACTTAAAATATATTCTGCTATGTGCAGAACACTGGAATGGGAAATATTTACAGTAAATACAAAGTTAAAACCTTTTTAAAATATGAATATTGCATAAATATGATTTTTCATGTTTTCATCTTCTTGACTGCAAAGGGCTATATAAGTACTTATATATGTGTACATATGTATTTATATTTTTATATGTGTATATATGTCTGTAAATACATATATACACATATAAATACATAAATACATATGTACACACACACACATATATATATATATGCATATATAAACAGCTTTAGACATGTATACGTATGTATCTCAATGTTAAAGCCCTTTGCCTGCCTTTTTTTTCTAACACCTGAGACTTCATATATTTGAGCCCTTATAACTTTTTTGCGCAATATTTTTTTGAATATTTTTTATTAGATGGTGTTATTATGTGTGTAACTGTACTTCGTAATGTATTTTTGATCTGTTTTGTGACACTTTTTTGTGTAACTGTTAATAAGAGCTCTAAAGGACGTGCTAAACCGACGCGCATTAACTTAATTTGCACTCAAGTTATCACATTTACTTTCAACTTGTACTATGACTGAAAAACCCGATGCACACAAACACCTGCGATAAACCCCTTTTCGCTTGCGCGAAATTGTTAGCGCTCTACTCGTAATCTAGCCCAGTATTGGTTGCCGTCATCTGCTTGTAGGTAGTAGGAATTGGAGAAAGCTATCAGTGTCAATTCCATTTTATTCCAAATTCTTTTTTTTTATTGTGAGACAAAGGAAAAAAAAAGGATAATGCAACATGCAAACATCGTTCTTGCAAGTAAATTGACATTACAATTTCGTGATAAAACATAAAAATGAAAACAACATTGCATATAGTTGAAATCAAAGTTTAGTTCTCATTTAAACTCAAACAGACAATAGTTGTGGTTATAAAGCAAACAGTTTAAGATCAGTTGTTTAGTGTGTGGATTGCGCCGCTCTGCCTTGGCCAAGCTCAAGAAAGCTACCCTCATCTAGATGGTGTCTTTGTGTAAAGTGGGAGTCCCAGATAGACTGTGCTAGGATAAAGCAATCCCTAGTATCTGTCTTATAATATCTGAATTCCTCAAGTTCTAATAATTCGGTGGTCTTCTGTCTCCACATATGTAGTGTTATAGGGATGGGTGATTTCCAGTTTTTAGCTATGAGTATTTTAGCACTATTAATACATACCCTGAAGAGGATTCTATGTTCTTTAACGGGAAGTGTCGGGTTTTTATTAAGAAGCACCGTTAGAGGGTCCATATGGATCCGTGTCTGGAGGGCCTCCTCTATCTCCCCTATGATACTCCTCCATAAGTGATTTATAGTGTTACACCACCACCACATGTGGCCCATTCCGCTTCCCACATGACCACATCTCCAACATCTGTTGCTATCTGAGGGGTAGAGTTTATGGATGCGTCTAGGAGTGAGGTACCAGTTGTGAAGAATCGTATAATTTAATTCTAGAATGGCTGCTGAGGAAGAGGATGATTTAGTATTCCTAAAAATCTGGGAGACCGTCTGGGGAAGAATGATAATCCCCAACGCTCTCTCCCAAGCATCTATTGAACGTGGCAAGTTACCTCGGGGAGGCTGTGACATAATGTTCTGAATTTTCGATAGAGTGTGTTTCATCGGGTTTTTAGATGTGAACAGTTTTTCTAGATTGGTTAAAGGTCTCAACATGTTATGACTAAATGTGTGCGTTGTTATGTAATGGTGCATTCTTCTGTAGTTGTACCAATTATGGGCCCATAAAAATCCTTTCTCCTGTAATTGTGTGTGAGTTAGTATCCGTTCTCCCTCTGTGAGGTGACATATAGCTGTGTCTGCAAGGGGAACAGGTGAAGTTAGTTGTGGGCCTAGTGTCCTTAGTGAGAATTCTGAATTATGAATCAGGGAGGTCAGGAGAGAGGGGCTTGAGGACAGGTAAGGGTTGATTCTATTTATAATTTCCAATTGTATGTATGTTTCCCTGGTGACTGGGTCCTCTATAACTTTAATTGTTTTCCCAAAATTGGGAGACCAGCAAATCGAAGAAATGTTAACTCCACTATTTATGCTCTCCTCCAACTTGACCCATCTTTTTTGCTCTCTGTGTATCCTCCAATCTAATAATCGTTGTAAAAATATAGCTGCTCTCTAGATTTGGGACTCCCAAGCCCCCATGTTCCCTGGAGCACATCATGATGGATCTATTTATCCTAGGGTGTTTACCTTGCCATATAAACGAGCTGAACAGTTGTTGCACTCTTGTAATATATCTGGGAGGGAGAGGGATGGGCAGGGTTTGAAGTATATATAAAAGTCTAGGGAAGGCCGTCATCTTGACAGCGTTAATTCTACCTAGCCAAGAGAGGCGTTTACCATGCCATGAAGACAAGTCTCTGGTTAGGGCTAGTTTTATTGGAACGTAGTTGAATTCGTAAATTGAGTCTATGTCTTCGGCCAAATAAACTCCCAAGTATTTCAGGATTCTGTTACACTTGTGGAAGGGGCAAATTAGAGCTAATTGCTGTTCAATAGCAGGGGTGAGGGAGACTCCCAGGTACTCTGATTTATTGTTGTTGATTAGGAAGTTAGTTAAGGAATTGAAAAGTTCTAATTCTTCTAAGAGGAGGGGGATTTACTTAATTGGGTCTGTGAGGGTGAACAGCACATCATCTGCAAATAAGGATAATTTATATTCCTCGTCCCCTACTGAGATACCCCCTATTCCCGAGTTCAATCTGATTTTGGTGGCAAATGTCTCCAAGAGGCATATAAACAAAACAGGAGACAGGGGGCAACCCTGCCGAGTACCGTTTAGTATGGGGAACGAAGGTGAAAGAATTCCATTTAGTGAGATTCTTGCACTTGGACGAGTACAGAGCAAATATTCTATGTATCATGGGGTTCCCGATCCCAATCGCTTGTAGGGCTAGTTTTAGAAAAGACCAGCTGACCCGGTCAAAGGCCTTCTCAGCGTCTGTGGATAGCCACACCGCCGGTAGGCCTAGTCTTTTAGTATGCCAGATCAGATGTAAATTTCGGACCGTATTATCCTTCGCCTCCCTGTTTGGGACGAAGCCCACCTGATCTTGGTGAATTATAAATGGAAGGATGGAGTTCATTCTGTTTGAGATAACTTTGGCAAAAATCTTAATATCGGTATTAAGAAGGGATATGGGCCGGTAGTTAGGAATCAGGTCTGGAGCTTTATTAGGCTTCGGGATGACAGAGATATGGGCTTGGAGGGCCTGAGAAGGTTTTATTGTTGTCTATGTCTTGGAAGTATGAGAGGAGGGGGGTAGCCAATATGTCGATGAATTTGGAGTAGTATATATTCCCAAAGCCGTCGGGCCGGGAGCCTTCCCTGAGGGGAAGGAGAGTATGGCTTTCCTTAGTTCTTCTAGTGTGAATGGGGCATCCAAAGCTAATTTATGCTCTTCTGCTATTAAGGGGAGATCTAGCTGTGTAAGGTAGTTTATCATGGCCTCCTGCATTGGGGGGGTATTATCGTTCCCTAAGTTGTATAACTTTTCATAGTATTGTTTAAACTGTTCTGCTATGTCCCTAGAAGAGGACCATGTCCTACCCCTGTGGTCTTTTATGGACATTATGTGTCTTTTATTGGTCCTATGTCTCAAAAAACGGGCAAGCATTTTGCCCTGTTTGTTTCCCCCTTCATAGTATCTTTTTTTGAGGAAAAGCGCCCTACGCTTGGCATCGGTTCCCAAGAGTAGATTGAGTTGGTTCTGTTTGTGTTGTATACTTTCACTGAGAGAGGGAACCCCGGGAAACCTCTTATGGATAGCTTGAAGCTTATCTAACTCCTCTAGTATGTTTGTTAATAGTAGTGTTCTCTGTTTGTTTTTAGCAGCTTTTATTGCTATTAGCTCTCCCCTAACTACGCACTTATGGGCTTCCCATACGTTGTGACATTCTACATTTGTGTCCTTGTTTTCTCTAAAATAGTTTGTCAATAACTTTTCGACTTGGAGGGGAACCAGAGGATCTGTTAGTAAGGTCTCGTCAAGCTTCCAAACTCTGTCTAAGCTCTGTGACGTGGGCCATTTGATCAGAAAATTAATCATGGCATGGTCTGACCATGTTATGGGTGATATTTCAGTATTTTGTACTAATGCCAAGTTAGTTACGTCGAGCATAAGATAATCAAGTCTTGAGTAGGTATGATGGGAATGGGAGTAGAACGTGTAGTCTTTCGTGAGGGGATGATACAGTCTCCAGGCATCATGTATTGTGAGTTTTGAAAGGCAGGCCTTGATTTGCTTCAAAACTTTAGGGGGAGTCGAGGAGCAGCCTGTCGAGCAGTCTAATTCCGGGTCAAGGGCCAAATTAAAGTCTCCCCCCACAATAAGACATCCTTTTGAGACTTCTAGTATTTTATTGCAGGCAAAACTAAAAAACTGCGATGAATTTGTGTTAGGAGCATATACATTTGCAATAGTTACCATTTTGTTGTACAGCTTTCCTGTAATAATCACCAATCTTCCCTCCTTATCTTTAAAGATACTGGAAATATGGAATGGGATTTTGTCCCTAATCAATATGCCTACCCCATTATGCTTAGTAGTGTGAGATGCTAAATACACCTGCCCAAATTTCCTCATGGACTGTAGGGGTTCCTGTCCCCTTCTAAAGTGGGTTTCTTGAACCAGTACAACGTCACTTCTGAGTCTTTTGTAGTCCCTTATAGCCATAACCCGTTTTTGTGGGATGTTAAGACCTCTGACATTATGTGAGAGTATTTTTAAAGACAAAGGGTTATCCGCCATTGGTCATAGGGGGTGGTGTTGTATAATCAAAAGGGTCGGTCAGACTCTCTTTATAAACATACTTACTACAGGGTTCCCAATATATTATGTGAGTTTTTGAGGCTATTGTAAAGCTTGTATGTGCGGGGAGAGCAAAGAGGAAGCGTAAAACTGGTACAATATTACCTGGTGGTGGCGATTCATCTAACTGAGCATAGAGGCCAAAACTTTTGCTGTAGTGTGAGCTAGTGCATCCTATCGGTAGTCTAAAAAGATTTACTGACCTATCACTAATTGAACTGTTTGAGGGTGTTGTGAACTTAAATATTGCAGAGAGAATAACAATGAAAGCAAACATTGAAAACTTATAACCAATATAATAACAGGTGGTGTGTGAGGATAACCTAATGTACACCATTCTAGGGGCGTGGAACGGTGTCAGGTAGCTATCTAGGACAATCTTAAGTTATTATAGAACGAATAAGGTGTATCATGGACATTTATAACAAACATTCTTAAACATTTAAATGATAAAATAACATGGAACAGTAACAGTTATAGCTCTTGATCGGAGTGAAAACAATAAAGCACAAAGTCACTTTCAGAGCAGTACAGTATATAAATACTAGCAATATCTCTACATACTGTACCAGTGTCTTCGCCCTGCAAAGGGGGCCCATGGACATTGTCCCTCAGCAAAAGAGAAGTAAAGTTATCTAGAAAAAGTAGAGTGGTCTGTGAACCATGGGCCATTGTTAGTGTGGAGCGCTGTCTCAAAAGTCCCCAGATGAACACAGTGAAGGGACCTCTAGGATGAAGTAGCAGCCGAGGAGGGGACCAGTCCAGTCCTTCTTTTTTTCACTTGAACTCTGTTCCAGTTGGGTCGCTGTTCTCTAGGGCTGCCTCTGTCTGCATCTGTGGCAATGGGATATCTATGATCTTTTCGGGTGGAGGTTTAAAAGTTAGGTTCAGCTTCTTGGCTAGTGTGTCCAAATCTGAGAAGTTTTTGTAGACTATTTGGGTGCCATCGTGGGTAACAATAAGGCTAAAGGGGAATCCCCATCGATACTTTATGTTGTTTTCCTGAAGGGTTTTGGTTATAAATCTAATTTCTCTCCTCCTTTGTATTGTTTGAGGGCATAAGTCCTGGAAAACTTGTAGGTTGTGGTTCTGGAACGAAATTGACTGTCTGGATCTAGCTGCCCGCCAAATCTCCTCCTTTGTAGTAAATTTCAACAATTTTAGAATGACATCCCTGGGGGGAGCCGGGGGTCTAGCAAATGGTCTCAGGGCCCTGTGGACTCTCTCTATATCTTCATCTTGAACGGGAGGAGCTCCAGGGGTTAGATATCGGAACAAGTCCTTGGTTTTAAGTTGATCTTGTGAAATCTCTTCAGGGATACCCCTAATCCGTAAATTGTTCCGCCTCCCGCGGTTATCCAAATCTTCTATCTTATCTTGCATGTTTTGGATCATAGCGTCTTGTATAGATAACTGCTGCAAATTCGTACTGACCATATTATTAAGGTGATCTTGGTCTTCCTCCAGGAACTCCATTCTGGATCCCAGATCATTTAGATCTTTCTTCAGATCCCGAATTTCATCTTTAATAAAAGATTTCAGTGATTCGATGTCTGTTTTGGAAGGGAGACCTGCAATTTGAGTTTGCAGTGATATTAAAGGGTCTTGGGTAATATTAGGCATAGTGTTGCTCAATTTGGTTGGAGATGCTTCCTGAGATTGCAGTATATTTGACTCTGTGTGGTCAGCAGAATGAAAAAAAGAGGAGACCGATGGGGCAAGAGTTAGGGATTTTTGCTGTTTATCTTTGCTAGACCCCTTTCTGGCAGCCATAAACTTCTACTTGGAAAAACAAATGCAGAGTAGCAGGGTACTGCAGTTCTAGGATGAAACAGGTGAGAAATCTATCAAAGCCCCTCTATGTATAAAATATTATTTGGCTGAATGAGTCTGTAGTTACAGTTTCATAAAAGGCTGAACCCTGTAAAGTCTCTGATGTGTTCATGAACGATCTTGTGTTCAGATAAAGTTGTTGTGTACAATTATGTAGAGTGATTGTGTTATACAGCCAGCGTAGTGAAGGCTCTTTTCTAAGTGAGAATCCCCCCTGGGATGATTAACGCTTTATTCACAGCTCATTTTAAAAAGGGCCCCTCCAGAGCAAGCAGTTCTTTCTTTAATGTAAAAACGGAACGCCACGTGGCTTCCGACACATACCCAGCTATTTAATTTGACCAGCGAGTAGGATAGTGTTTACCTCCTTTATAGGACCTTCTTAGGGGCTGAGAGTAGCATCCGGTCAAGCCGTAGACTGGTCAGGAGCCTCTACTTATTGCTGCGTATGTGCCTGTCAGAAAGTTGTGGCTAATATGGCGTCTGTCTCCTTAAGGCCTCTGCCGCACAGCGGTTTCTCCGGGTCATCTGGTGACTATTCAGGCCATTGTTGCACTCAAATAAGACCCTCCGTTAGTGCAGGATACTCTTGCCAGCAACTTCGTTACTGCCTGTCCATTTCAACACCTCTTACTGTGTCCTAGAAGCACCGACAGCTCCGGAGCTGTTTCAAAGTGCGTCCATGCCCCAGCACGGCTTAGCTCCGCCCGCCGTGTCAATGCTATTTTAAACCAATGGAGGAGGGTTTTTGAGTGCCACACTCCCAGAGTCTATTGCTTCAGTAATGAGATCAGGCAGGCCAATATCCCTTGGCAAATCAGAGCCAGAGCAGTGCTTATATTTGCTCAGTCACAGCGCCTGCAAGGCATCATCCAGAGTTGATTGCAAATAAGCAAAAAGGCGTGTCAATATGGCAGAGAAATTATCGGTGAGAAGCATTCTGTACAGCAGTCCAAATAGGTAAAAAAAAAAAAAAAGGTTACATGGCTCCTTATGATTCCCGGGGAACAAATATTGCCAAGTGAGGGTTTGGATTGTAGTTATTATGGCCACAAACAGTGATTACTGCCACAGAGCTTCATCATTCAGTGACCATCTTGAAGCGCTGCAACTGGAAGTCAAAAACTGCAATTTTAAAGTTATTTAATGTAGAAAAAAGTGCTGTTTTTCAGAAAAATTCTATTGAGTTAAAATTAAGATTTGCTGCCAGTCTACAGCTAACATGACTGAATGTATTTTCATGCTCATGGCTTTTGACTTGATCTAATGCCCCTTGGTAGTTCAAAGTTGATAACTTTTATTATTTTTAAGTTATTTTATACAAATTAGCTTTTGTTTTGCTACAGTCCACAGTCTAGTACAGTTGGTCAGTTATTTCACAACCTGGCAAGCTCAGTAGGGTTCTTCTTTTTGACATTATCAATGTAGCTGCAGTACAGGAGTCTGCCAGCAGGGGAAGCCTGCAATTAGCTTCTTCAGTGCTGAGTTTATACTTTAGTGTGATCTCATGGGATTTCACTGAAATCTCACAAGATGTCATAGTAAACTTCCTTAAACCGATGAGGGAAATAAAGTAATGGTGCTGCACATGCCAAATGCACATTGCCCAGGGCATGCCTCCTTACTGGCTACTTAAATTCCCTTTACAGTGGAATATGGTTACTGTGGACATTTTGAGATAAAATATATTCCTTTTTTACATATAGATATTGAGGTGATATTTTATTGTCAGCTTTTTACAGCTATGCTGTATCACTTTCAAGTTTTAAGTGATTCAACATAGAAAGTAATGAAGCTCTCTGGGATGGTGAATCTCACAGGATATAAATTCTCAGTTTGCAGCAAATACAAATCAAATGTTTTGAACATAATTTAACTTGTAGTTGCTTCTAGTTTAGTAACATTACTTTTTTGTCAGGTAAATCAGTTAATTGAGAACTTTGAACAAACTTCACCTGCACACAGCATGCAATTTAAAGGGACAGTAAATTCTTGAGATTTTTATATAAAATGTTTAATAGTAAAAAATCTAAAGTAAGACCAGCACCTGTATCAGTCGGTGAGGGTGATAGGGTAAACCAGACGTAGACTCCTTGCTCAATGTGCTAAGAGGAATAAGGCTGCACCTCACTGGCGAGGCCCTAAGAAGGCCACAATTATCATCTGGGGTTGTCATGTTCCTTGTTCAGAAGATAATTGCCTGGTATTTCGGTGCTGAACTGACCTTACTAGGCAGGATCAGACTGGTAAACTTCAGGAAAGGGCTCCTCTGTGAAAAACACAATTGGGCTAAAAGAGGCTGATGTTAGATGGTAATTCACCATAGAACAAGCTACTGAGCTGTAGTTTGTTCCCGGCGCTTCTCTTTATGAATTAATTTATATAGTTTTACCCTGGGGAAGTCTCCTATAGGGTTATAGGGGAAAACAGACTCCAGCTACATTCACTACCTAGGAGTCGATTACTAAGGGTCAAAAGGATCGTAACTGATGAGACTCTGTGTAAACAGCGATTACAAAAAATGGGGAAAGGTATGTGCAGAGGGGTTATGCTCTATCATTAATTGCCAAGGAAATAGATAAAGTTTCGAATAATATATCAGGGGGAAAAATGCAAACACAAAACCCCAAGAGAAAAAGTGATAATAAAAGACTTGTTTTTGTCTCTGAATATAACCTCGTGAGCAGAAACATACAGAACATTATTAGGAAGCATTGGTCAATTTTGAGGGATTGTTATCCCAGTGAAAAGTATTTTAAGTCTTTCCCAAATGCCAGCTAATGCAAGGTCCAAGAATATAAGAGATCAGTTAATTTGGGCAGATATTCACAGTGAGAACATAATGAGACAAAGTTATATCCCAACTGAGATATGGGTTTGTTATCTATGTCTGGTTTGTGGTAAGTGTAACAGCATGATCAAAGGTCAGAATTTATCTGGAAAAAAAGTATATTATAAATGGTTTTTATTCTATGTACCCTAATGTAATGAATAAAGAGCAAGATTAGCATCTCTTTCTGTGAAATACAAAGAAAATATATTGTTTATTTTGTGCTACCTTTAACTGCTAATGGTAAGAATATATTTTTTTTTTTTAGTAGGGTTCTCAAAAAAGAATAAAAGTTTATTGGTGTTAGTGACAGGTGTTAAGAATATATCCACTAGAGGGCAGTATTGGACTGAGAAGATAGATGTAAAGGGTTAATCATAATTGTACACCCTATGGAAATGGTATTTAAACAGTGTTTGTGCACATTATGTTTATACATGACTAAGGGCAGTGGTGTCCGAAACGTATTTCTTGATGCTTCTATAATAAACTTTTGATTTTATTTAAGCAGTGCTGCTGCATTTGGATTGCCTATATAAAATGTTTAGTTATGTGTAACAAAACAAATTTGCAGTATATTGTCATTATTTATTTAGCCCCTTTTCATAAAATGTAGCTCTGAAAATTGAGCAATTTCTAATTCTCAGAATGCAAAGGCTAACCCTGCTACATATGTGTACCTAAGTGGCTTTATTACATAACAACTGCAAAACAATTCATTTTATACTAATTTTATGACAGTGGCAAGCCTTATTGTTTGTGGACTAAGCCCAGATAGGCTCCTCCAAATAAGGAAAATGGTGGGTGGGGTTTAAAAACTAATTGCAGTAAAAATTATGTTATTTGTTTTAAAAATGCTAAGACTTGGCTGATATGTTATTCTATAGCAACACAACATACATGTGAGACAGAAGGCCTAGAATAATGAGTTGTGAGAGATCTTCATAGTTCAAACACATTGTGGGAACTCACCTGTCCCTCCCACTTTTTTGATTCCTATTTGCAATGTGGCGCAATAGTGAAGAAGTTTAGGTCTTCCTTTTGCTTTAAATAGCAGTTGTATTATATACAATCCTCCCCATATAAAGTGAATCAGCTAGATTACGAGTTTTGAGCGCTATAGAGAAATTAACGAACGCAACAAAAGTTACATTATTTAATTTCCTATAGCGCTGCCATTACAAGTTTTAAAAAACCCGGCATGTGCGGGTGATATGGCTGTGTTGAGCTCCATACCGCACACAAAAGCAGCAGTGTTTTCACGTGCTTGTGCACGCTTTCCCCATAGACATCAATGGAGAGAGCCGGCAAAAAAAAGTCTAACACCTGCGATCGCGGAAACAAAAGTTCCATAATGCAGCCCCATTGATGTCTATGGGGAAAATAAAACTTACCTATAAACCTAACACCCTAACATAAACCCCGAGTCTAAACACCCCTAATCTGCTGCCCCTGACATTGCTGACGCCTGCCTATAGTTATTAACCCTTAATCTGCCGCTCCTGATATCGACGCCACCTAAATAAAGGTATTAATCCCTAATCTGCCGCTCCCGATATCGCCTCCACTATAATAAAGTTATTAACCCCTTATCCGCCGAACCCCAACTATATTAAAGTTATTAACCTCTAATCTGCCGCTCCCGATATCGCCACCACCTAAATAAAGGTATAAACCCCTAAACCTATGGCCTCCCACATCACTACCACTAAATAAAACTATTAAGCCCTAAACCGCCAGCCCCCCACATCGCAACAACCTAAATTAAACTATTAACCCCTAACCCTAACGTAACCCTAACCCTAACGTAACCCTAACCCTAACACTACCTAACTTTAACATATTTAAACTAGATCTAAATTAAACTTACAATTATTAACTAAATAAACCTATTAACCCCTAAACCTCCAGCCTCCCAAATCGCAACAACCTAAATTAAAATATTAACCCCTAACCCTAACACCCCCTAACTTTGAAATAATTAAAATAGATCTAAATTAAATTTACAATTAACTAAATAATACCTAGTTAAAACTAAATTCTTACCTGTAAAATAAAACCTAAGCTAGCTACAACAATATAACTAATAGTTACATTGTAGCTAGCTTAGGTTTTATTTTTATTTCGCAGGTAAATTTGTATTTATTTTAACTAGGTAGACTAGTTACCTAGTTAAAATAAATACAAACTTACCTGTGAAATAAAACCTAACCTGCCTTACACTAAAACCTAACATTACCAAAAATAAAAAAAACTACAATTACAAAAAATAAAAAAACTATCATTACAAAAAAAACTAACGAAATTATCAACAAAAAAAAGATTAATCCTATTCTAATACCCTTAAAAAAAACACACCAAAATAAAAAACCCTACTCTAGAATAAACTTTTGGGCGGCCCTTAAAAGGGCCTTTTGTAGGGCATTGCCCTGAGATAAACAGCTATTTTACTTTTTTTT
>CAJPDP010574603.1:0-10258 GCA_905336975.1 Bombina variegata variegata
TAAAATACTAGCTAAAAAAAACTAATCTCCGGACTTCCGGTGGGCGGAGCTAACGGCTGGCAGCAGAGGAGAAAAACTCCACAACTCGGATTGATAAAAACCTTTATTACTTGCTGCCAGCCGTTTTTCCCACAATCCGGTCTTGCTGGGTTACTTGCCCCTGCGACCCCCAGCTGACTAAGCACTGTGAAGGGCTGGAGATCGCCCTTGTCCTGGGAAGGACTTCATTACTGCGCAACGCAGCGCAAAGCTTTTCTACCTACGGGCGCCATCTTGGAGGAGCCCTCCCCGTCCTGCTATTACTACTCGGCTCTAAAGGAGCCGAAACAGCGGATCGCATCTGTTACTGGAGCCTGCAGGGGGATTGTTTACACCCTCGTGGCTTAAGGCACACCACGGACCGGGCCAGACACAACAAGAGGCCGGTAAGATCACTGGGGGAACACGCACCTCAGGCGGCTCCTATGAAGCCCTGTAAATAAATTAATCTGCACCTGCCCTGCCCATCAACATATTGGGCAAGATTGCCTCTAAAACACAAAGGATAGGCACTGGGACTTCCCCTAGGACATTTGCTATTTTAAATCCTAGGCCCTTGTTCATTATTTTGACCTGCTTAGACTTGCACACTTATAGGGGGATTTCCCTTTGCATACTTTCCTGCTGGAACTGCAGATTGGCTGTTGTACATCAGTATCTGTGGGGCTTGCTACACTAAAAGAACTTTATTATCCTAACAGTGTGTAATACAGCACTGAAAGGCCCTGAAACATCTGTTAGGAACATTATTTGGCTGCAAAATAGCAAACAATTGTGAAAACATAGCCTTACATCACCACCTTGTGGTCTCTGAGAAGCATTGCACCTGACATTCTTTGTTATTAAAAGGGATTCATCACAGAGCTTTTGCATGAAGTTAGATCAGTATTTCCCCTCTGCTCCTAATTCACTGGTGGGAAAGATGACCTCTAGAAACAAACAGCTAGACAAGAGAAAGGCCACAGCTGAAATACATGCAGACCCCCCGCCCTCGCCTAGAGCCTCAGATGCTTCCATCATGGATTCATCTGCATTGATGCAGGAGCTCAAATCCTTTTTCCTGCCAAAAATGGAATCCCTTCAGGCAGGTGTGGATACCCTCACCAGTGAGGTTCGTCAGTTCTCCATGAGAATCACACAAGCAGAACTGCGTATATCTGACGTAGAAGACAGGCAAGAATCAACCACCGCATCTGTGAGACAGCTCCTACGTCAGAATCAAGCATTACAAGAAAAAGTGGAGGACCTCGAAAACCGCAGTCGGAGAAACAATCTCAGAGTAGTAGGACTCCCCGAATCTGTTAAAGGTAAAGATCTCCTAGAATTCACGGCAATGACACTCCCTAAAATGCTTAAAATAAATCTGGATCGGGGGGCAGAGCCAGCAGCACATAGGAGAAGTTGCAAACTTTTAGAGCTCCTGCCTAATTTTATCTAAAAATGATTTAAAATCAGATTTTACTTCTCAAATAACCCCTACTATAACTGGATTACTCATTTTACCTTTATCTGCTGAATAGAAGATGTTACACTTTGACGTTTACCTACCAGCTGTGTCCTAAGTTTGGGTGGCCTGCTCAGGAATACAGACGACAGCCATTTTCCTACCCTCGTGGATATATACTCACTATGGCGGACTTCAGACAACTACTTACGGAGGTCAGCAGACTCCTAACCCACCACCACAGTAAACTTGCTGCGGCCCTTAACAGGAATGTGGAAACGGCTGAGAATGGCGATACTCTGATGGAGGTATCTCCGGATCCTAAAGAGGTGAATATCACTTGCGGGGAGGCCTTGGGGCCCCGGCATTCCCTGCATATATTAGGTCCTGTGTCAGCTAGGTCTGGAAGTAACCACGAGCATGGGGAGAGTCACACTGAACTTACCTTAACACATGTGGTCCCTCAGACCCGAATAAAAGAAGATTTTACTCACGTAGATGCTCCGCAAGCCAAAGGAGGGCAAGGGTCCCAAGGGATTCCACAATGCTTTGATCCTGCTGCCACTGGCCGCCATCTCACTGCCTATGGTACTTCTCTGACAGTCCTGGAAACAAAAGAAATATCGCCACCATTTTTCCTTGTATGGAGACAGCGCTACTCACTCCACCTTCACTGGCTGCTAACCCTTGCGACACATAGAAAATATTCAACCTTCTGCTCGAGGAGAGCTGGAATAGGCTGATACGCATTCCCATTGTGGTCTCCCACCCTGACATAGAACTTCCATAATTTCGCCGGGTATGTAGATCCCAATTTATTGTGTTTCATCCTACTGACTGATATGGTGTAAACTCCTTTTGTATAACATAATATGAATATCCAAAAAGGACAGCAGCAAATATAACAGGGCTGATAGCCTAACAGCGGACATGGGAACTATGTCAATTTCTGGTGGTCCAAAGGATGTTTTTAAGGACTAATCTCCACTGAGGGACTATTACAATTGCTGCTTCCTCTACCTACTTTATATATGTACACTTCAATGGACACTTGGCTTTGAGGGTGGCCAGGTGTTAAACTGCAGTGGGACTGTATTCCTATACTCACTTCTTAACCAGCGTGTCTGCTTCATAGTTAAGAGACTGCCTATACTTTAATATTAAATTACCAAGTAACCAGCTTCAGGCTTTATGTGATGCATAGTACTATATGGTCAGATGGGTCAGGTGATGTTATTGTGTTATCACTTAAGGTTGCTTGATATGCAGGCTAGCTGATATATATTTTTTTTCTAAAGCTAACAAACATCACAATCCACTTTACTGTTTAATTTATCGCATGTACCCCATCAGGTATTGTATCTATGTTTCAGAATCGCTGGCCGGTTCTGGCGCTTTTTGATATGCCACTTTACTCTCATGCACACTACATTATGGCTCTTAGGCTTAGCATTATATCTACTTGCTGAAGATGGTACTACTACTCTTTACCACTAATGGGGAGTATTGTTTCCATCACACTTTGTATATTGCATGTTTTTCCTCTCCCTCACAAGCTCATTTATAGGACTTAACTTATCAGCACCTTCTATGTTATCATTGCATTGTTGTTTATGCTGCATGAAAGTTGTGTAACTCTGTCCAATTATTCCGTATTGTAGCACTCTTGGGGTATATGTTTTAACCTCCCTTGTTTGTTACCCTATACCAAGTTATCATATAGACTTAGAATGGTCCATAAACTCTAGCCCTATACATATAGATCATTGAATTTTACACAAACTCTTAATGTTTTTGGGATCTTACCTCAACTACCTATTGATACTTAGCTCTCCATTCCCACCACATAAACATACTGGGGCTGATGTGAAGTAGTATGGAGACACCTAATCTAGGGAAATATGAATATCCTTTCCCCTCATCTATGTTTTTTATAATCCGCCTATAATGTGGTTGTAATAATCAAGTGCCAACATGTACACTATGTTCAAAACTTCACTTTACAGTTACAATTTAGGGGTAGTCTCAGAGTAGCCCGTTGGTTAGTTTGGCATTTTCATCCGTGCTCTTATTAAAAGCACACTATTTTGCATTCAAATGCCTCTAGATATTCAACCTACCAATGGCCTGAGTAATGCTCTATGGCTCAGTCTTGGAGATACTTTAAAATAGTGTTGATTGAGAAGTCCTACAGAAGCTTATTAGGTGAGCTCGATTACTTTACATTTTAAAAGCCTTCTACAGCTGTACATTTTATTTACAACATTCAACTTACCACCTCCCCCCCCCCCTCTCAGAATGAACCTCCTATTTTAGGAGGGCTACATACGCGGCTCATCTTGCCTATGCCGCAACCTTATCTTATTATATAGATCTAAAGGTCCAAGAGTGGCCCTATTTACTCTATTGCACTATACATAATTCTAAGGGTCCAAAAGCAGCCCTCTATGTTTGTTACTTGATGCATATCCCCTATATGTTTCCCCCACAAGTTTGCATTATTACTAAGCTTATAAGAGAGATCATTATTTTGTTTCTTTTGTCTCTACTTTCTTGTACGGGGATTTTCTGTTACTAAGTTTTATTCAGTTTTAGGGGTTACAATTCCAAGCTGTGTACTTTTTTAAAAAAGTTTAAAAACAGAGATTCACCATTTGGGATCCAAGAGGGGTCCCTCACAGCTTCCGACAGCCTTCTTCGTGTTAAATCTCTCCTATGACCATGAGAGGTCCAAGAGTGGCCTCATAGGTTAATCCGAAGGCTGATAGTATGAATGGGGAAAAAAAATTATGTTTTCTAATTTTGCAATTGTCTCATATTTATGTTATGTTTTTCTGGTTTGTTCCCTTATTCTTGGATATAAGAATATGACTTTTCTGTATAAACTGTACTGAGATTTTTGTTCTGTATGCCCTAAACTGAATCTCAATAAAAATAAATAAATAAATAAATAAATCTGGATCATCTTCCTTTTGACATAGAAAGGGCGCACTGTATAGGTCCAGACAACGGCCTAGAAACATCCAACTCCAGACCCCGCCAAACAATCTTTAAGTGCCTCAACTATCAGGAGAAGCTTGCACTACTACGGGCATACCGTGCCCACAAGGGAGATCTGGTATTCGAAGGCAAAAAACTTTTAATCTTTCAAGATTTTTCCACAGAAGTAACCAAACTGCGTAAGGACTTTGCCCATCTTTGTTCCCGCCTCTATAAGGAGACAGGCCCCCTTGCTATATCCTGCCAAGTTAAGGCTGCAGACGCCGGATGGTGCCAGGTTCTTCCGCACTCCTAAAGAACTGCAGGCTTACTTAGATGCGGAGGGTCAGGGTGACGTCCGTTGATCAAGTACAATAATTTCTCATCCCCCTTTGTCTCACTATAGAAGATCCGTTAATACAACTATTCTCCTATGGTAGGAAAACTTCTTGGATAACCTCCAGAACAGATGAAGCGTCATGGAGGTACTTATGTATCTGGATCCTCACTTCGGTAACTGTATTACAAGGGGACACAGTCCCCCCCACTTCTCCCCTGTGGGAGGAGAGTGGAATGTGCAGGAGAGTTTATGTTTCTAATGTTTCTATTGTTTCCAATATTACTGCACTGATTTGTATAACTGTTTATATTATGCTGTTATTTACTGTTATCAAGTTCTTTTTATATTATGTTTTGGTTGAGCCACGGCCACTTTTTATCTCCCTAGCCTTTAATGTTGCCACAGATGCGTGGTCCCCTATGGACTACATGCTCCTAACAGTAGACAACTCACATATGTCTTTACATGAGTTCATCAATTCTAGGTGTATCCAGCCCGCACGTACAGCATCCGATCTGTCTACAGACATATCTGATCAGTCAATGGTTTATGGCGCTGAGAGGTCTGTGGCTTACTGTTCCTCCAGGTTCACTGGACCCTATATGACCCCTCAAAGTAATGTTCAGATCCATAATAGAGATAATCTACCCCTAAGTACCCTCACCTATACTGTTTATAGAGGTTGGACCCCCCACGCCTTGTGTAGAAGGGAAAAAACTAACCAGTCCTCTAAAGTCGGAAGAGAGAGAAAGGTCTTGTCTCTCAGATATAGTATTTCTTGTACCAATGTTTACTTATTAAGGCACAAAAGATGCAGTCTGTACAATTTTGATATGTTACAATTGATTATGTTCCACAAAAAGCTGATGATATTTGCTGTTCCCCTTTCTCTTAGGTTAGACCTGGGGTACCTACGGACCCGTCAGCCACGGACACCTACACAGTCTAACATCCACAGTGAGTTTTGCCTGCATTCACCTCATGTACACACACTTACTTACTACAGACAATACCTTGAAGCTCCCTTTGGAGACTCACACATCTCTCATTACAATATACCAATATGGCAGTGAACTATAAGATTACTTCTTGGAATGTTGGGGGAATAACTTCCCCAGCGAAGAGGAGTATAATACTTCAACACCTTAACACACTTAGATCAGATATAGCTTTGATCCAGGAAACTAGGCTGTCTGCCATTGAACATGAGAAACTTAAATCTAGATGGGTGGGTCAAATTCTCTACACACCAACAGAAGGTAGGAAGAGGGGAGTAGCAATCCTGGTTAGGAAGGGGTTACCAATTTCTTTAACATACATGGAGGTGGACAGTGGGGGCAGATATTTAATTACAATAATGCATATCCAAACCATCACATATGTCCTTTGCAATATTTATGGCCCCAATGCATATTGCCCTGCATTCTGGACCACCTTGCTTGCGAAATTGGCCATCTATAACACCTCACTTTTAATAATTGGGGGCGATTTCAATTTGGCGCAAACATTGCCGCTGGACAGGTTCAGGGACCCCGCCCTAGGTACTACAACCAATAAAGACATCTCTAGATACAAGAGGGAAACTCGACTAATGCATACATTTAAGCAAACATTAGGCTTGACTGATATATGGAGAATACAAAACCCAGACCAGAGGGACTATACTTGTATCTCTAAGTCACACAACACTTTGTCACGCATTGACTTCTTCCTGACCTCTTCTGGTCTGTCGCCCCAGGTTCATTCACCTACAATAGATCAAGTCACAATATCAGACCATGCCCCGATACATATAAAGTTGCAGCCTGTACCACAGAAACAGTGAAATAAATCCTGGAGATTCCCCTCCCCTTTATACAATAATATAGGATTTCATCAGTGCCTTACACAAGCGTGGACGCAATATATATCAGATAATAACCAGTATTTGGACAATCTAGATCTCTTCTGGCATGCCTCTAAGGCAGTCCTGAGGGGACATATTACTGCCTTTGCGGCACATACCAACAAACTTTCCAGACAGATAGATAATGACTTCCTGGCGCGCCTAACAGAGGCATACAACAACAACCTTTCTAAACCTTCTTGTGCAACGAGACAAACATATTACGATCTGAAAAGAACTAGAGACACCTTTTTAGCGCAACAGGACAGTAGACATACTATTTACAGACAAGGACATTTCTATAGACATGGCAATAAGGAGGGTAAGTTACTGGCCAATTTGGTCAAAGCCCACAACCCCAAGTCATTTGTTACTGCAATTCAGACGCAATCGGGATTGACAACACAAACAAAATAGATCATGGCTGAATTTGTTAAATACTACCAAACACTATACTCTCAACAACACATAGATGTAGAAAAAAAAAACGAATTCTGGAGAGATATTACAGTTCCTACCCTCACAGACGAACAAAGAGAAAAATTAAATGCCCCAATATCCTCGCAGGAAATCTCTAGAGGGATTAAGCGGCTCAAACTACATAAAGCAGCAGGCCCTGATTATAAGATCCTAGAGAAGGAGGTTAGCCCCATATTAGCATCCCTGTACTCAGAATATCTACTACATGACGCCCGGCCCTATAGTCGCTTTACCGAAGCTAATATATGTATCATTCCCAAGCCAGACAGGAACCCCATACTCACCTCTTCTTACAGACCTATTTCGCTGCTCAACAGCGACTATAAATTACTGATGAAAATACTAGCAGACAGATTGGCAAATGTCCTCCCCCTGTTGGTTCACCCAGACCAGACAGGATTCATCACAGGACGATCCTCAGTGGTAAATTTAAGAAAGACCTTGGCAGTGTCTGCCCATTATTGGTACGGCACCCACTCAGACACAGATTCTGATCTACAAGATGCTTGCCTTTTGGCATTAGACGCCGAAAAGGCTTTTGATAGGATTGAATGGGACCATCTATATTCCTCCATGACACACTTTGGCGTCACGGGTGCTTTCTTTAACCTCATCCAAAAATTATATACAACCCCTAAAGCCTCATTGATCATTAATGGCGGACTGTCTACACCTTTTGATTTACAAAGGGGAACCCGGCAGGGATGCCCCTTGTCACCCCTCCTCTTCGACCTGGCTATAGAGCCACTGGCCTGCTACATCCGACAGCATAGCGAGGGACTAGAAATTAATGGACTTAGGCAGCACTTGTCACTTTATGCAGATGATCTTCTTTTGTTCATAGGCAATCCAGATGTCGGTATACCCAAACTCCTCAAAATCATTGACATTTTCGGATCATTCTCCGGTTATAAAATCAACAGAGATAAATCGGAGTTAACCTAGTTGAAAAACACTAAACATAACATACTACTAAATTGCGGCCTCCAAGTAACAGGTGGCACATTCAAATATCTAGGCATACAGATACATGTTGATCCCTCTAAATTATACCCCTTAAACATAGGTAAGATGATTCCAAATATAAGAGACATGCTACAGGGATGGAGCGGACTCCCTCTGTCATTAACTGGAAGAATACATATTTTTAAAATGATAGCTCTGCCCAAGATACTCTACCACTTACAAATGCTCCCTTTATTGTTGACACATAAAGACACAAAAACCCTCCAGTCTACTTTAGGCCATTTCATTTGGCAGGGTAAGAAACAAAGAATAAATAGATCTACTCTGGTCATGCCGTATGACAGGGGAGGGCTGCACCTCCCGAACATTGCTTGGTATAACTGGGCGACACTGATGAAGATAGTGCTGGACTGGCTAGTTGGAAATGAACAGTTTACAACCCCTACTCTAGAGACAAGCATAACGTGCCCAATACACCTAGCCTTTCTGCCACATGCCAAGTTTAATTCTTTACCTCCGAGAATCCAGCATCACATCTTATTTAGAGACCCACTGAGGGCATGGGCTAGGTTGGGTAAGCTATGGGACATACAATTTACTGCTAGCAAATTTCTCCCAATCCAGGGTAACCTTTCTTTTCTGCCTGGATACACCACCGAGGTGTTTCAGACATGGCAGGAAAGGGGCCTCACAAAAATCGTACAACTATTTAACCCCCTGACCCTTGTGGTTCACCCCTTTCAAGATCTACAAAACACATATTTGCTTCCAAATACGCATAGATTTGCATACCTACAGTGTAGGCATTATGTCACACAATTGAAAACCGATGGTCTCCTGCACGTGGAAAATAACAATTTTACCACACTATGCTCATTGGCTAAACAAGGTTCCTACAAGTTAGCAAACACATATAATCTAGTGCTCAGACATTTTGATAACCTTGCCGTTTAAAAATTGGCATCAAGGTGGTCCAGATGTAGAACCATAAAGATCGACAGCAAAAGGCTTTTAAGCAGCTTTACAGAAGTTAGAACTATCACATTATCAGCAAATTTGAGAGAAACACACCAAAATCCTACAATAAGCATACATTACCCCATCCCTTAGAGCCAAATGGATTCCTGGAGCAAAAGATACGTGTGTTAAATGCAATTATGCAAACCCCGACTGGATTCACCTGTTCTGGGATTGCCCTAAACTAAAATGGTTTTGGAGTAAATTAACCTACTGGCTATCTAAAGTAACTAAAACTCAGATTTCCCTCTCAGCACAAAGAATCCTGTTTTTACTTCCAGAGTACAACGTCTGTCCCCATGATACTTTCATCTCTGTGTCTATTTTGATTGCAAGACAATTGATCTTACAACACTGGGCAGATAGTTCATCTCCACCCTTTCAGAAATTGCTCACCAGGTTACATGCTCAGATGCTCATAAAACAAGCAGATGTTAGGGGGAATATTGAACAGAGGATAGCTAGGTTTATGAAGAAATGGGCATTCTATTTATTACACTTACCTGACATTATTAGAGACCGTGTCCTATATCCATTTAGAGGCAGTGAATTCATCTTGAAGGAAAACCTCAGGGGGAATTGGTGTTTTTCTAGCACAATCATGTGATGGGTAGGTACACCTCACCACTATTTATTCCTTATATCCATTATCCCAGTGTATCACTCTGCGGCTGGCCGTCCAGGAGGGCTTCGGGTAAGTATGGGATGCCACAGGCTCTGTTGGTGTATCCCTCCCTCTTTTTTCATTTTTCTTATTATTTGTTATGTGTTTTGCATTGTTGTTGTTTATTGTTATTATTTAAAGAAAAGAGAAAAAAGGAGAAGAGAGGAGGCATGACCCTTGACTTCAATGATATCTTGATACGGGACTATTAAGTTACACTGAGTGGACTTTCTTTATATTGTGCTATTGCCAGAGTCCTGTAGTTGTTGAGATGTAATCACTTTCTCTTGTATGTATTGCATTCTAATGCTGTCATTGTTTTTTTGTGCCTATCTCTCTCTTGTGGTATAAATAAAAAAAAGGGCATTTGTATGGGCATTTCCCTTAAAAGGGAATTTAGCCCTTTTGCTGCCCAAACCCTAATCTAAAAAAAAAACACCCAAG